>JAGFMF010011858.1:886662-940403 GCA_019455555.1 Galemys pyrenaicus
TCTCTTGCCTTCTGACTTGTTTCACTGAGTATAATTCCTTCTAGTTCCATCCATGTTTCTATAAATGGCCCTAGTTTCTCATTTTTGATTGCTGAATAAAATTCCATTGTATATATATACCACATCTTCTTGATCCAGTCATTTATATTTGGGCATTTGTGTTGTTTTCAAGTCTTACCAATTACAAATAGTGCTGCAATAAACATTGGAGTACAGGTGCTCTTTTGGATTGGTGTTTTTGTGTCCTTTGCGTAGATTCCTAGGAGTGGGATTGCCGGATCATATGGTAGTTCCATTTCTAGTAGACTGAGGAACCTCCATATGGCCTTCCATAATGGTTGGGTTGTCTTGCATTCCCACCAGCAGTGTACTAGGGTTCCTTTTTTTTCCACATCCTCGCCAGCATTTGTTGTTGTTGGTTTTTTTGATGTGTGCCATTCTTACCGGTGTAAGGTGATACCTCATTGTGGTCTTAATTTGCATTTCCCTGATTATAAGGGATGCTGAGCATTTTCTCATTGCCTGTTGGCCATGTGTATGTCCTCTATGGAGAAGTGTCTTTTAAGTTCTTCTGCCCATTTTTTGATTGGGTTTTTAACTTTATTTTTCTTGAGTCTTATGAGTTCTTTGTATATCTTTGTGACCAGACCCTTGTCCGTTGTGTGGAGCGCAAAGATATTTTCCCATTCAGTGGAGTTTCTTTTTGTTCTGTTTAATGTTTCCTTTGCTGTACAGAAGCTTTTTATCTTTATGTAATCCCACCTGTTTATCTTCTCTCTCATTTTTATTGCTTTGGGGACTGCCACCTCGAAGGCATTGCTGAGGTGTATGTCTTGCAACGTTTTGTCTCTATATATATATTTTGTAGTTTTGGGTCTTACATTTAGGCCTTTTATCCATTTTGAATTGATGTTCATATGGTGTGAGATAGTGGTCCAGTTTCATTTTTTTACATAGGGTGGACCAGTTTTGCCAGCACCATTTATTGAATAAGCTATCTTTGTCCCATTGTAGATCTTTGCTCCTTTGTCGAAGATCAATTGTCCATAGTTGTGTGGTTTTACTTCTTTGCTTTCTATAAGGTTCCATTGGTCTGTGTGTCTGTCTTTGTTCCAGTACCATGCTGTCAAACCAAGAATCTAAAAAATATTAATAAAATCTGTACTTTAGGTTTAGAAACTATGTTCAGTTGGTACTTGGTAAAAGACTGTTACAAGAAGATTCAGAGCTCAGAAATTATATCATTCATATCAACTTAAAATTATAAAATGACTAAATAAAAAATGTTGGTTGATAGCGTTCTGAAAATAAATATGATTATCATATAAATGTATTCATGAGTAAAAGAAGATTTTGTTGTTGTTGTGTAGATACCTGGAAATGTTTTCTTTAGACAGACTTTCAGAGTCACACATAAACAAACAGAAAGCCCTTCCCCACACCTACCAGTACACAGAATTTGTCTATCAAACAGGAAACAGCTGAGATGAAGAATGACTTCCAGATAATAAGTGAGATAGAACTAACTCACCTTGTTTCTCTAAATGCTGTAGAATATGTGTATTTCCTACATGTCTAATGAATTATTGTCATTTTTATTATGCACCCATTCAAAGTCTGCAATAAAAAGTGAATATATTGATAAATTTAATATATTATATATGCAATTATTGAAGATCATCATAACTTTATAAATACATTAGTGATAGTTGGTAGTTTCATGTTCTCTACGTTTCTAATAATGAGGAAATGGATCTGTCCTGTCCTATAAAATGAGGGAAATCCCATTTTTTATCCATTGGAAGCACAAAACAAAAGGGGCAATCAAAGGATATATATGTTGAAACCAGCAGTTCCTCTAAAGCTTCCTCAGATTTTTAAGAGTATGATAAGCTTCCAATGCATTTCAATAAGTTTCTCAGAAAAGATTTGATTTTGAACAGTCTTCTCTAAGTCATTTCAAGTATGAGAGCTGCCATTAAGAAGTCTGAGACAAATAGTTACAGACTGGGTATTTTTCTGTAATTGTGATCCTATTTCATTCTGGTTTTAAGGTCTCAAAAGCTCAAAGGGTGTTCCTGATACCTGATCTCAATCTCCAACAGATGACACAAGCCCTCAGGAGTACATGTTGCAATGAGACTATCTTAAAAATTGAAGTGATTATTATGGAAGTATAGCAGGATAATGTGTCAGGAACTACACAAAGGATTATTAATAAAGCACAATGAACATAAGAATTCAATTGCTTAAGTGTCCCAAGTTCCTCACATCATAATGATGACATACAACTTCTTTTGGACTTCACTTTTGTTTTAAAAAGCTTTTGAAAGAAATACAATTGACCTAATCTATCATGGAAAGACAGGCTCCTGATCCTTTCCCTTTAGAAAACAAGTCACATTTTTTTTTTAATTTTCCACTATTGGACACTATTTCCAAAGTTTAAGGGCTATAGAACAAGTGGAATAGCTTTCATTTTATAGTTGTGTCAACACTACCCAATCATGGTTGTGGAGCTGGTTATTCTTTAACTTCTCGTACACTCTTGGGGCCCTTGCCCTCTAAGACATAAAAAGAGAAAATGAAGTTGCATTGTAGTAGAAGAGATTAAAGCTACATATAACAATTTCTAGACAGGAAGAATTGTTAAATTTTGAACACACTAAAGGGAAGCTGATAAATCTCTCTCTCTCTCTCTCTTCCCAATCACCCTCTCCCCTTCCCTTCTTCCCTCCCTCCGTTTGTTTTTCTCCTCATAGCTCTCTAATGCCTTTGAAGAATTTCTTTCTAAAGTTAAACTGTTTGGCAGGCTTCGTTCAGTTTTAGAAATTGTCGTTATCACCCACTTAGATGAGAAACATTAGGTATACTTTAAACTAAAAAAAAAATGACAACGAAGATTAAATAAATCAAGTTACATAGGTCTACTACATTACTCTTTCCCTCTAATCATTAATAATTACCTCACATAAGAAGGATTTCTCAGAAATTCCATTTGCTACATTGAATGCAAAATGTCTGGTTTAAAATTTCAGGAAAAAGGACAAATCTAAGTCACTATGAGCAGGGTCACATTTGCTAATTGCATTTACTTGAGACATAAAACTCAAACACATGTCTTTATCATGGAGGACATTTAAAGCAATCTATTTTTACTTCAATAGGAAGCTGAAATAGGAAATGTATTTTGCAGGAGAAACATCTCCTGTTAAAATTTAGGTTCAGGAAAACAACAACAAAAAGGAAAATGTAGTCTTTTTAATGTTAACATTTCACATCAAACACAGAGCTTCCTAACTGATGTGCTGATGCACCCTGATGTGTGCAAATGGGTTTCTGTATGCCAGGAAAGCAAGGCCTACAGTGCTTGGGACTTTCAGGTTGGGCCTGAGGCCCAGACCTACCCTACCTTTCAGTCTCTATGGAAAGAAATCTTCTTTATTTACCCCAGTGCACTAGGCAAATATTATTTCCAATGCGTGCATGATGTGGAAAAATTTAAGAACCCTAATGTGTAATATACTTGGTGGATGGTAGCATCGGCGATGGTGTTGGGAATGATTCTAATTACAATGATAAATACATAAATGTAAGGCTCATAAAGTCCCTGGAAAGAGAGATGGAACTTCTTTTTTAAACACCAGTTTTTAAAATATATTTGAATCTGATGCAATTGTCTTTAATGGATCTCAGGGAAATGCGAACAATGTAAAGAAACCATTAAACACAGTTACATTTACTGTGAGATGATTAGAAAAATCTCCCTCACTCTTACAAATAAAATTTATAACGGATATTTACTTTGATGACCTGGCTTTCTATTTTCATAGATCAATCCCTCCACTCCATGGACATTTACACTGCAAATAAAGACCATTTTTTTCAGGTTTTATTTTTGCAACTAAAAATGAAATTTTAGCATCCAATGTAAGATAGTTAATTCGCTTTTCTGTAGGTCTCTTACATATGTAAATGCCTATGGTTCTTAATTCTCACTTAGTGATCAGTATGTTTCTTCCTGTCTTTGGAAATAAACCCACAAAAACCATGGCATCCTTGACTCTTGTTGCAAATTATCCCATTTTTTGAAGTATCCACATCTACAAATGGTTTTACTGGAAAAAAAAAAACCAAAAAACCCACATGGTTATTATTTGTTTCCAGTTTTTGTATGTAGAGAGTCCTATTTCTAAATTGAACTTATTTCATTGTACTCTTTTCCTGTCCTTAGATTTAACAGATGCTGTCTTTAAAATAATATCTTTATGAAAAGGTAGCAAATTGATTGTGTGTTTGTGTGTATATGCACGTGCATGCACACATGTGTGAGTGTTTGTATCAGTCTATTTTTTGAAATGAATAGTATTATAGAGAAATGAAATATCAAGAAATCTAAGCATGGACTACCAAACAGTATTCAAAAATAGTAGTAGTAGTATAAAATAGTTCAGGTCTACCATTTTAACTCATAGATATATCACAGAAACTTTAGATGTATTAAAAATGTTGACAGTGCTTAAAAACAATTCATTGTTATTTTATTTACAAGTCAGCTTAGCCAATTCAAACTCTATTTCTTAGGATTCTATGTATTGCAGATAAATCACAAGGTAATTTTTAATATATAGGTTTTTATTTCCAATAATTATAATTACCAATTTTGTATCTCATTTAACCTTTTGCCTTGTGACATCAGAACTATTAACTCCATTTCACCATCATGCCTCAATTTGAAGTGCTTATAGGATTATTGAAGTGAGCAGAAAAATCTATGTCTAAGAGACAAATATAATAAATTAAATAATAGGGCCTTTAGTGGTCCAAGATTTGGTACTAGACTTAGAATTAATTACTCAGGGAAGAAGAGATGCCTGAGAATGTGAACCCATATCTTCAGAGGCCATAAACTCTTTTGGAGTTTTAAGTCAGATAAAAAGACTTGGATACAAATTTTTCTAATAGGGATACATAGATGGTTCTGTTGACAAAGATAATCATGGTTCTTTGGGGAAGATCTTTTTTTTGAACATTTGAGTAAGAACCATAAAAATAGCTCATAACAGGAAAGTTCTACAGATAAGCATGATGAATTGTGACAAGTCAGCTGAAAGAAGGCAGAGATTGTATGTATTATGCTATTGCTATATCCCCCAAACCTAGAACTATTATCTGGAACATAGTAAGTGTTCAATGAATAGTTGTTAAATGAATGAACAAACGTGGAGATTAGAGAAGGATTTCCCTTCAATCCTTGGAAATTACTCATAATGCTTACAATTTGGCTATACTTGCACTAATTGTACCCTAACTGCATTCAGGCACATATCAGGTGAATCACCTGTATCTATACATGTACAAACTGTGACCTCCACTAAAATAGGAATATTAAACTTTGTGGAAAAGAATGAATTTAGGGTCCCATAGCTCAGCTCCCCACAGTGAGGATCTGTGTATCTAGTCTCCAGATATTAATGACCATTGATAAGATTGTTCCTATATAGCTATAAGCACAACACTCAATTAAAGTAATTGTTTTCTTTAAAAAAAAATTCTCAATACTTCTTTGGAAATTCTGACTCCAGAGATCTTTATTTTAAAATCGGATTTGAGATAATTTTTATGAATAGGCAAATGCATGAATGTTTTGCTAATGTATATCTCCATTTTCAGACAGTTTGATTAGAAACTTTTAGGAATTCACTCACCTACCAAAATTTTGGAACAAATGGACTATGATAGTCAACTCCATTTATTCAGTCATGCAGTATTTATTCAACAATATTTAATCAACACTATATGAGAAACATGGGGGAAAGAAATATAAAGATGGGACTTGTCATATACTCCTAGAACTAATTTTAAGTGAAATAATATTAAATATAAATTCATTATGGAATGAAGGGCAGGCACTGAAGAATTCTGAGCATGAATGTGATAAACAGATTTGCATGTTAGAAAGATCACTCCAGGAGTGAAATCAGAGTGGGGAGGTGACATTTCATTTATGTCAAGTAAGTAGTATGAAAATTATTTCTGTAGTCCAACCAAAAGTGGGTGAGATCACACACACCAGGAAAAAAGCAATCCAGAGAGAGTATTATACAGGATTTTTTTTCATCCAATTTTAGCAAACTAAGAATATTAAATAATCACATTGAAAGCCATATTTATAAAAATAAATAACAGCAAGTATCAAACACTGATAAGTTACAAAATTGACTTCTTCAAAAATAATAATCAAATAACATACATGTTTGTGGCCATGTTGGACATGATACAATCAATGTGACGCAAACCTTGTGCTCAGGCATCCGCTTTAGCAAGAAAGACACAATTATGCAGAGATGATGATAACCTTAAATGAAGGGCTATTGTCACTATTAAAAAGAACCATCACATAAGGAGAGGGACGCATTTATACTTTAGAGAATATTTATAAAACAACATAATGAATAAATAATGCTTTCACAAATTGACATTTCTTGTATCATCTTATACAAACTATGGAATAACTTTATACATTTATTTATAGTCCATTCTCTTTGAAAAAGCATGATGGATGGCAGCGTGATACAACTGGTCACAATAGACAGAGAGACATTCAGCTCCAACAGTAAAATTAAATCTATGAAAAGCACAGAAGACCTTCCAGAATATTATTTACAAAAATCAGCATGTTAAGAACCAAATTTCTATTTAAACTTGCTTTTCCATATTACTCTATTGAGGCTTCCTGTTTAATGAGATGTCTGGTGGGAAAGATTTGGGGTACATTTATCCAAAATGCCAGAACTGCTTTCCATTTTGCTAAAATGCTAGCAAGAAGCTTTGAAAGTGGCAACACATTTTCAAGACATCATTGTCAAATTCCCCCTAAAGGAACGCTGAAAATAGATAGTAAGAGAGCTGTGAATCAGATTGTCAATGCTGGGCGTATGCTACTGAGTTCCTATAAACATGTTCTTAACTTTGTAGTCACTGCTCCATTTTAGTATTGAATTCCACTTACCAAATTATTTTTCACAAATGTTTGTATCATGTGGTCCTACATTCTATCATTCTTCATACTCCTAGATAATTTGTATATAGGGAGTAAACCAATTTAAAGATTAGCCAATCCAACAGAAAAGTTAATAAATTTGCTAGGCAACACTGATGCATTCCAAATTGAAGTAAAAAATAAGAGTGTCTGTAAGATTGAACTATCCTCTGGGTTAGGGAGTCTCTCAATGGCTCTGATTAGCTTTATGAAAGATCTTACTGTCTTTTTTTTTTTTTTAAAGATTTATTAATTTATGCATACAAGCACTGGGGTACAGGCCAGAGACATGAGGTGGGGGGTGAGAGGATCCACCACAGAGAGCGGGGAGCAGAACAGGCAGCTCAACGGAAGCACACTGCTGAGGGGAGAAGCGGCCACAGCAGGAGAGGTCCGCCACGCCATGTGGGTCCCCTCCCTGGCTGGCAGCAGGGATCGAACTCGTGCTGCAGTGACTGCGGTTTGCTTCATAGTGTGTTGCTTAACCCACTGCGCCACCAGGGAGGCCCAAGATCTTACTGTCTTATACTGGTGTGAATTTATGTGTACATACACATCATGTACTTTTCTTTCTAGAGCATGCATTTGGAGAAGACCAAATATACTTTACTTACCTTTGTATCTAAAAAAAAATTCTTTTTTCCCCTTTCTTTTTCTTTTTTAAAGATCGATCCATTCATACATACATGAACTGGAGCACAAGCCAGAGGTGCAGGGGCTTGGGGGCTGGTGAGAGGATTCATCAAAGACAGAGTGGGGAGTAGAACAGGCAGATAGACTGAAATACACTGCTGAGGGGAGCAGCGGGTGAGACAATAGAGGTCTGCTGCACCACGTGGGTCATCTGCCTGGCTGGGGATAATGCTGCAGTGGCTGCAGACAAACCCACAGTGCTGTGACCCAAACCCTTGTGCCACCAGGGAGACCCTGTAGCTAAAAAAAAATTCTTTTACAAAGTAGCCTGTCAATAATTGTATGATGGGTGGCTGACTGCCTATCTAAAAGAATTAATGAAATTCTTTTCTGTTTTTCTCTAAATCAGTTATTCAATTTTTGGAATAGCATTCTAAGATTTGATTTGAAATTCTTTAATCTACGAACAAAACCATGATATAAGTGTTATATTCGGTTATTATCATTCTACAAAATGAATAAATATATCAGTAGGTTCTTAAGTTCATGAATTTTTAATAGATAATATTTATCTGTGCACTTGCATACTCCCAGAGTATTTCTCATACAGAAAGAAAAGCATTACTGGCGCTAAACTTGAAAAACTGTCATGGAAAAAAATAGAAACTTACGTGAAGGTAAGAAGAATACAGTTTCTGAGACTTCCAGAAACAATATAATTATTCAGTAATCTCTTCCCAGTATTCATTCATTTGTTCAACTGCATTGTCTTCCAATTTTCTCTGAAGGGTAATTAAATAAATACTTAGCATTCTCATAATAATAATAAAAAATGGTGTTCTGCCACTCAGAGAAAATAAACACTCTAACAAGGGAAAGAATACTAAAGAAAAGAATCGTCACGCCAGACCTAAGGGGAGAATGAACATAAAAGAAGCAAATAACATAATTAATTAAGATGTCAGAATGTAAATCAGTGGAAAACATAATTGCACTTTAATATATAAATAAGACAATGGCCCATGAGAATTTGTACTTTTTTCTCATGGCCTCTGTTATCTTTTATACTGAAAATAGTGCCATATGTAATGTTGTCATTTGTATATGACATGGTGCTTTGACCCATCAGCAACAAATGTACAAAGTTGTTTTGTTTTTAGATAGGAAGGTTTGGCAATAAGTTCATTCAGGCTCCCTCATGCGGTCCCCTTATGAGCAATGGTGTACATTGGCAAGTTGAAGTTACAGCTGCAGTCAGTAAGCCTAGAACAAAATTAAATCAAATAAAAATCCAGTGAGTGAAAAATCAATCAGTTTCTAATTAGTACATGGGGTAAATTGAATGCCCTAACCTGACATATTAACATCAACTTCTCACCAACTATTTATTTGGTGTGAAATAATGCACCTAAATTTATCTAGTTTTTAAAATAAAGTGGAGTGTTATATTTCGATGAATTTCAAAAACATCCTCAGTTCCTCGTTACTGTATGGACTTCTCAAAATGCATTATAAATAGACTGCCAGACACCCTTTACCACTATAACTATGAGAAGGATAGGAAGGAAATTTCGGTGTGATTCAACATTTTTAGTGGCAAAACACAACTTAAGTAATATTTTGAGTGATAGGCTCCTATGGACCAGCTCCAAAACTGGCATATGAGTTTCATGTTCCCATAAAATAAGTCGAATAGGGACATTAGCTTGTTTGACTGAATGCCTCTGGTGAGATGGTGTGGGAGGATGTATGTATGTATGTATTTATTTATTTTCTTTCTTTTTTTTAAATTCTTTTTTAGTTGTTCTTTTTTTCCCCCTTTAATTTATATATATATTTGACATCAATTGTAATCCCCATGTATTCCCCTTCACTATATCAAGGACAAATTGGAGAGGATGTATTTAAATGATGAAAGGATGATTCAGCACAAGTCTTGCAGCTAAACATGAAGATTATTGACTCAGAAACTACCCTATGCCAGATGCCATAAGAGTTCTCTATAGTGTGCTTGATCTCTTTTTTTTTTTTAAGATTTATTTGTTTATGCATACAAGAACTGGGGTACAGGCCAGAGATGCAGGAGCGGTGAGAGGGTTCACCAGAGACAGAGTAGGGAGCAGAACAGGCAGATAGACTGAAATACACTACTGAGGAGAGCAGCAGGCTCGGCAGAAGAGGGCTGCTGTACCATGTGGGTGGGTCATCCCCTGGCCGAAACTAAGCATCTATTAGGCTAAACATGATGACATTTCTTTCATTAATTTGCTGAAGACTTTTTAAACGGTTACTATCAGCATGGCTTAACAATACCCCTATAAACACAGATAACTCAATATCCATGCTATTAAACCCCATTCTCTACTCCCAAACAAAGCAATTCTAAACTACCATGCTCTATGTTTTTCTATTCAAACAAATTTGGGAATATTTTATTTACACATTTGATGGTAACTCAGAAAAGATAAAACAACACACAATACCCATATATACTTACAAGCAAACTTCCAATCATTGAGAATCAAGTACGTAAATGAAACACTGTGAAATATTAATTTCAAAAAAATGCTTAGAAGTTTGGTTTAAAGGCATCTGTACTCTTATGACTGCCTACAAATTCTATAACTTACCATGTAGTATCATTGATGCCTTTCTCCCCAGCCAGAGAGTGCAAAGATTCCTGGGCTCAGTTTCAGTGTTAGTACATGGAGGCTTCTCTCAACCAAAAGTCAGTTTCTGTTTCCATTTTAGACTCTGGTTGCAAGCGCTTGAGAATTTCCAGGCAATTTCTATGCCTCTGAACAATTAGCTACAGATTGAAGATCTCCATGACACCCTCTTCAAATTTAGGTGTCTATCGCAAATCCAGGTTGCTACCTGTGTTTCTGACTGGCCATAAATCAGAGGTTCCCAGGACCCTCTTCTCAGGTTTATCTAATCTGCTAAAATGGCACACACAACTCAGGAAACCAGTTTATGGGCTAGATCATAGTTTATTGCAAAGGATATAACTTAGGAAAAACAGCAACAACCAGAAGAAAGAGATGCATTTGGCAAGGGGAAAAGGTTATAGAGCTTCCATACTCTCTTGAAAGTTGCCATTCTCTCCCTAATCTTCACATGTTCACCAACCTGGAAGCTCTCTGAAGTTCTTCCATGTGGCCCCTTACCTATAGGCATGAGTGATTAACGTGCTCTTTGGCTATTGTTAACTGAACTAACTCTAGTTCATTGCTCTTCCCTAGAAGTCATGGGGGTAGGGCTGGAAATCCCAATCCTCTAATCACATGGTTGGTTTCTCTCTCAACCAATAAACATCCCGAGGTGCTTTTCCCAAGTTAAATCATAATATAACCGTAAACACAACTATCGTCCGTAATGCTTCCGAAATCCCAAAACTTTTGAGAGATGCGTGCCAGAGAATGGAGAACAAATATATATGAGAAATATATTTTATTCATCTGAATGGCCAAGTATATATATTTTGCATAAATTACAATTATCATAAAGAGTATGAGCCTTATAAGGCTAGAGACTGCCTTTTTTCTCTATGGCCCCAGTTTATAAACACTGATTACTAGTTGAATAAATACATAATATAAATATAATATCAAATTACCTAATGATTTCAGAGGTTATAATCCATTTTTGGATACTTGAATGGATCTATTTTCTTTCTACATGCCTTGAAAATACATCTTTAGTTCATCTAGGGAAAAAATTTTGTAGAAGAAAGTTATATTTAATCATGTATAGATGAAATAGAATTATTACTCAAAAGCAACAGGAGCCACCTATAGTGCCCATGACAGAAGTTGAAAGGAATGGACTTTCCTTGAATTCTAAGCAATTGTTGCATGCTGGTCCCTGGACAATAACATAAAGCTGGTGAAGTTTGTATTTTAAATGACCTTCACCCTCTGTATTTTGAACTTCTTTGACCTTTGGCTTCTGTTTCCAAGCATCCAGAGTCTTTGGTATGTGCTCTGACTGTCAAGATTCTGATGTTGTTGGAAGAACATAAGCTTTGCCTCCACTCAAACTAGGTAACTGGTCAATCTCTGACACTGAGTTAAATCTCTGACACTGAGTCTCCTCAATGCAATTTTAGAGTAATAATCCTTTCAAGAGAAACACTGTGGGCCTACATGAAAATATGCAGGTGAGAAATATTTGTAAAATATAAACCACTGAACAGATATTTGATTTTATTTAAAAGAACTTTACAATTGCTGAACTTTTAACATCTTATTGCTTTGAATTATCAGTGACCTAAATAATTTCTCTCTCCCCTATCCAAACTTCCAACATTTATCACAATTGTTGAGACAAAACAGAATCTACTATTGTTTAAATGTATTCATTTTAAGCTGAAATGCCTGATAAATATAAAACTACCTTAGTGTGTTGATATTTTTATAGAAGAGGTTGTGAACTTACTCTGGAGGCTGCTGAAGACAAATCCTTCTTTTGTCTACCTGACTGTTTATACCCACCCAAAGAAACACAGGGTCAGAAAGATGGCATCCCAGAAAGAAAGGATTACATGTCTAAAATTTAAAGGATGGTCATTTAATTTCTTGAAATTGACTTGTCTGAAGGTTTAATTAAAAGAAATTAAGACACTAAAATAGTTTTGTATCAAATATGTAGAATGGTGGTACTTAACTACTAGATGACTTATGTTTCCATAGTGATTGTTAAAATTATATTTATAAAAGAAACCAAGTGTAACAATTTTAGCAATTCTAGAAAGGCATACTCTAAGAGGTAAAATTAAAATTAGGGAAAATGAGACCATTTATAATGGGTCGTTATGACTCTGAATAACGATGATTATTGGTTCTGCTTAATAAAACTGTCATCTAGCACAAAATATATATTAAGCTAAATTACATTACATTATCATTCTATCATGCTACAGAATTCAATGCAAAGCTTTAAAAAATTCCACAAAAAAATAGACTCAATATCAACCTTTTCTTCCTATTTCTAAATAGTTTTAATTAATAAAGAAACCTATGCAAAGATTAAGATTATGCCACAAAATACTGCTGTTTACTAGCACAAATGACCAAATATTTATTATTTATACATTCTAAAAATATGCTCTAGCTTTTCCAAAGCTCTATTTCTTGCCAGTCTCCACTGTTCTTTCCTCTGATTAACTCATTAGCAGAATCTTTAATTTACTTATGTATCATTACTATATTAACAAATATGATTGCACTCAGGCAGAGTGCTTTTTGTGCTTCCCAAATCAAAATCACATATGTTGTGAAAATAAAGACTTGTAGATCTTCCCTAAGATCTATGAAATCTGAAAATCTGTACTGGCGCCTATGAATCTACATGTTATTATTCTCCGGAGGTGTTAATATCTCTTGGTTGAGAATCACTGTACTTGAAATACTGACAATTAGTAAATACAACTTATTATTGCTAAGGTATACTATTGTTAAGTTTAGCACTTGATTGGTTTGCTTTTAAGCCATTACTGAAAACACTGAGAACATATGATTTGCTTGATTGTTTAGTAGGTACTGGATTGTTAAGATAATGATACATATTTTCATGAATCACATAGACTCATTATAAGAGTTTCCTATCTGGAATTATTATCCTTATATTATAGTATTTTTTTTCAAGATTTGGCATAAAATTCTGAATCCCCTATTCCCACAAGTATAAACCAAAAGCAGTTATAAAGTAATATAGTTATTGAAATAAAGCAATAATTGAAAGTGTATAAAATAGATAAGATATAGATAAGGAAAAAATTAGTGAGTTGGAGAATATTTAAGCATGCAGCACAGAAAGAAAAGAAAAAAAAGGGATTTAAAAACTTGATTTAAAATATCAAGAAATTTTGATATACATGTGATAAAAATTCCAGCAAGTAATAACAGGCTCACAGTGGAGAGGAAATATTTGAAATGATAGCTGAAAAAATTTTCTTGAACTGAAACAATGAGTCTACAGATGGAAAAGCAGATCTAAAAAATGATAAAAATTATATATAGTCAAACTGTAGTGGGATTACGGAATATGAGGGCCAAAAATACAATTTTGGAGTTAAAAAAGATAAAGGAAAGAAGGAGTGAAATAGAGGAAGAAAACGTGTAAAAAAAAATAAAGATCGACAAAATATATTGTTAAATCTAATTTCTGGGTAGAAATGATAATAATTTTATAAACACAGTTTCTTATTACTTAAATACAAACTAGAGCTAATTATGGATAACGCAAAACTTTTCCACAAAAGATTTTTAAAAATAGATTGCCAACAGGCAATTTTATAGTTTAAATCAATTTGGGGAGATATCAAGAGGCACTTGAATTAAAATTAACTGTGCAATCAAAAGCAGTTTATTTTCTGTTATATCATCAATTTAATAGAACCTTAAGTACTACTGATATAAAATGAGGTTTTATTTTTACCAGTTTCCTCTAAAAAGATTGTTTTAAGCAACAGTATTAATGTTATGTAATTTTGGACATGAAAAGTATGTCAAACAGTTAATTGGTGAATGATTAGCTCTTTCCAAAGTATGAAATCCCTATCTTGAAAATATTTTAGTTATCAGCTTCTGTTTTTTCAAGTTATAGACACCAGCAGCTATTAGTGCAGTATTGGCAAAGAGAAATTGTCATATGTAGCAGAAACAAAGCAACTCATTCATTATATAATTTAGATTTCCTATGGAGTTGGTTTGCTGTGCAGCAGATATATAATTCTCATTTTTATAATTTAGCTTTCAGGTTTTTTTTAAAAAGTGCTTCATAATGTTGGGCTTTCCCCTGAATTAAAAAGAAAAAAAAATTCTTTGTTTATCACGGTTTATGGTAAACTTAAGGAGGTAAACTCTTTTTCACCTCTCTAACAGAGGCTTAACTCTGTTTATAAAGGTATACAAAAAGAAAAAGAAATAAATGTGAACTTTCATTTTTAATGACATGCTCAAAGGATGATCTCAGTTCAGTATTTAACAACAAAAAAGATTAGTGCAACTGACATCGGTATGTTGTTAACCTTATCAAACATTTGGTCTGTTTTTTTATCAGAGGAAAAATGTTTACTCAATTAAAAAAAAACAAATCAATTGAACTGTTTTGGTGTAGAATCTTTTTGTGGGGGGATTTGAAAATAAATTACTGATTGATTAAAGGTTATTTTTTTGCTAATTGCTATAGAAATACAATTGTTAGGGTTTTTTTTTTTCCTATTCCATTTCCATGTAATTAAGAAAGTGCTCCCCCTTTTTTCCCTCCACAATTAATGGGTACATTCTTCTTCAGACTCTAGTCTTATGTGGCTGATAAGCAGCTCTCGTTATGCCACATGGCTTTCATCTTTGAGAGTAGATGTAATTATGAAACACGAAGTTAGACGTGACACTTTTATCTCTTATGCAGCAGCATTTGAGGATTTTTCCTCCCGAACAGTTAAAAAGCTAGAAATACACTAGAAGTGCCAACACAATTAAAAGAAAAGCAATGAAAAAGCAAAACACATTTAATGTTCAAAAACAGAAACAAGGAAAAAATCTGTTTTAAATAAGGCAACATAAAACTCATGAAAAGATCCATATAGGTATTGAAAACATACTGAATCCGGGCCTCCCTGGTGGCGCAGTGGGTTAAGCAACACACTATGAAACAAACCGCAGCCACTGCAGCAGGAATTCAATCCTTGCTGCCGGCCAGGGCGGGGACCCACATGGTGTGGCAGACCTCTCCTGCCTCGCCCGCTGCTCCCCTCAGCAGTGTACTTCCGTTGATCTACCTGTTCTGCTCCCCGCTCTCTGTGGTGAATCCTCTCACCCCCCCACACCTCTGGCCTGTACCCCAGTGCTTGTATGCATAAATAAATAAATCTTTAAAAAAAAAGAAAACATACTGAATCCTTTTTGCAGTACCCAAACACACTAAGTACTCTCATATATCCAGGCTCATCTGTGGTAAAGGAAAGAAAGATAAGAGATTGTAGGAAATTTAAATGTACTATAATTATATGTAGAAGTAAGGACTAAATGGAAAAAGAACTTAGGAGAAATGTTAGAAATTTAGAGAGCATGAAGAGTGAAGAAAAGAGAACTGGTAAAGGGAGCCCATGATGATGAAAAGGCATTGCTAAGTTATTAATTTAGTTATTTGTTTTGGCATTGTATCAATTAATCAATCCTTTGTATTCCAAGCTAAATGACAGATGTAATTCTTTAAAAGCTGTGTTCTTCAAAAAGATTTGAAGTAATATTAGTTACAACGCTACCACCTCCTATTAAATCTCATACTTATGTAGCATATATTCTGATGTGAACCTAATGAATATCAAGATCCGCTATATTTGTATTTTAAAAAGACAATTTCAGACACTGTAATCAATGATATTATTTATCCATATTTGTTGCAAGAAGTTAACAGTATGATGTTTCATAATATAGGGAGCTTGAAAATCATTCTAAATGCATTAATCAGAAGGATTCTGCAGATTTTAAAATTTTATCACCTGTTGAGTATCTTCTGGAACCTGGGCACTTTACATTTGTTTATCATTTATTCCCATATTAAGAGAAAGGGGAAAAGAAGCTAACTTTTAAGTACTATGGCTTTAAGCTTACATGAGAAAGATTTTATTATAACATGAACACTTCATCTTTATTAAAAATATAGTTCAACATTTATTTTAGCTGAATTTAGAAGGTCCCCTCCAGAAATAGGATTTTGAACGTGTGTTCATGTTTGAATCAACTTTACCTAATAATTCTGCACCAGACATGTTCTTAAATGTTTATATTAGATAATGGATTTTATGTAAGACTTGGTCAAAAGTGTAAAAGTCCATCAATGTCATACCCTGATTTATTGGCCTCATTTATGCAGCATTTTGTTAAATTGAAACCATATATGATACTTAATTACTTTTAAAGATGATCTTTCTTTGTAATAAAAATTCTGTAGTAAATTTTTAACAACCACAATTTCAGTTTCTGACTTAGAGTATGTTTTATATTTATTATTATGTAGAACATTCATTATTCAGGACAAGAATATATTTAGTTGGACTCAATGGATGGTTGTGCAGGTTGCTCACTGCACAATCCTAAAGGAGCCATTCACATTGTAGATTTTGCAGATTTAAATACTTATTACAACAAATTTCTGGCAGATGGCAGTAGAGAGCCTTGTTCTAATAAAATTTGGTTATTATGGTAAATTACCTACACATGGACATAATTTGTCTTGAGGAGCGGCACCTTTTCCAAATTTCACAACGATGTTATATGAATTAGTAACTGGTAACCCTATTAGGCTGATATGCTAGTGTCTAGAAAATATTGCAAAAATGCTCACATGTTCAATGAAAGTCATTTGACTAATAAGGGATTTAACAAAAATAACTAAAGTTTACTGAGTTATTAATTATAACATTGAATATAATATATAGGTATTTCATTGTGACCAATTAAGTCCATTGAATGGAAATAATAGTCTTAATTAAGATTAATGAGGATGCTTTAAATAATAAAGCAAATTAATATTTTGAAGATATTTTATACCCATTTTTATTATTTGCATGAATGAATATCCTGGTTAAATGTAAACTTCATCTTTAATTCTAATTTTGAGTGTAATAAATATCTGAAATCACCAAGTGCTGTTTGTTAGTAACAGTATAGAAGTTAAAATAATCAAGGTATTTATGATGGTAAACTCCCCCATATAACTAGATCTTTCACTTAATACTATATTCAGAGGGCCTCCCTGGTGGCGAAGGGGTTAAAGTCTCAGTGCTATCAAGCTCTCACCAGCCACTGCAGCGTGAGTTTGATCCTCACTCAGGAAGCTGACCCACATGGTGCAGCAGACCTCTCCTGTTTTGCCCACTACTCCCCTTAACAGTGTATCTCAATAGATCTGCCGGTTCTGCTCCACACTCTGTCTCTGGTGAATCAATCCTCTCACCTCCATCCCTCCCCCCACCCTTCTGGCCTATACCCAGCTTTTGTATGTATAAATAAATAAAATAAATATTTAAAAAAATAATAAATAGTATCTATATATAGAGAGATAGATGATTTTGCTGATATTCAATTTGGCCAAAGGCTGAGAAAGGAGGAGTGAAGTGGCAGTGGAATGGACTGGCTGAAATCCACTTGGAAGGAGAGCTGGGACCAGTTTCTAACTGAAGAGAATATCTGAAGGGAGTCTTACAAATAAGTGGAAGTCTTAAAATATGTTTTTCCCGTAGGACAAGGTAAGAGGTTAGATCAACAGAGGATGCGGTATGAACAATCAATACACATCCTGACATTCTTAAATATCTTATTCTTAGACTATGGATACCTTGAACAGTACCTCCCTCTATATTAGCATTCACTACTTAATATTGAAATATATTTCTATGGCTGCTTCTCCCATAGACTATTATATTTTCCATAGTAGAAACAATCACCCTTCTCTCCCCTCTCTCCCAACACCTACTGCAGAGCTTGGTATATCAGTTTTGAATTAGAGTTCTGGTATTGTCTCTTTTATGTCACCACCCATAATTCTCTCTTCTTAATATTTGGCATTGCTCTTGTAAAGTACTCACCAGTTAGTGATGTGTTCTCTCCCTAATTAGGCTGAAAATTCTTTCAGGGCAGAAATTAGACCTTATTAATCTTTAGATTGCCAGTGTCTTGCCTGGCACATATAGGATTCCTCTGTGTGTGCGTGCGTGTGTGTGTGTTATAAAATGAACTAACATTGAATACTTAAATATTACTGGAAATCGCCCTACTACAGGGTAAAGTTAATTAATCTTTAGATTGCCAGTGTCTTGCCTGGCACATATAGGATTCCTCTGTGTGTGCGTGCGTGTGTGTGTGTTATAAAATGAACTAACATTGAATACTTAAATATTACTGGAAATCGCCCTACTACAGGGTAAAGTTAAGAGGAGAATAGATGATCAACATGTATGGTTGTAAAAAATAAGGTGAAACCCATTGTTATGATTAACTACTTAAAGAAGAGGAGCTTAGAATAAGTCCTATGTTTAGTGTGATGACACTATTCGCCTATAAGTTAGAATAATAAGTTGGGAGATAATTATAAGTTCAGACATCTGTGGAATATCCAGGTATTTAGTAGAATAGGATATATTCAACTAGAACTTGCTAAATTGGGAAAATATAGAGGTTTAGCCATAAGACAATAGAGAATAATAAGAATTAAAACACTTTTTTACTTTCTAAGTACTGGTGTTATTTTCATTACCTTACACATGTTATCCCACTTAATATTGACATATACTCTGGGAGAGAGGTATAATTATTCCCATTGTATAAATTAGAAACCAAGGCACAGATCTGTTAAATAGTCACTTAAGGTCACAAATTCCCAAGTCAAACTGAATCCACACCCCAGTCTGCTTCTGAATACACAATAACTTTAGAGACCCAGACTTCTGATTCTTTCTTTCCCATCTATGAATTGTGGGGATTTTGGTTATACTACCTACTCATTCTCTGCCTCAGTTTCTTCATTTGCAAAATGAGGACAATAATATTTCCTATCTCAAAATGGTGCTTGGTGTATAGTAAGAGTCAATCAGTTTTAAGGCATTTTTTATTAGCCTATTAATGAATGTTGAAAACAAAGAGGAAAAAGAAATTGCCTGGATGATTGCGGGGAATGAGAAAAGCAGAGGATCTTTCTAGACTTGACCTGAGAATGTGAGTGCTACACTCATCCAAAGAGGGCACTGTTTGGTGCTAAGAGGATGAAATGGAAGGAGGGTTGCCAAATTAAAAGCCTGGTGTAGCAGCCAAATGTAAGAGCTGTGTAAGGGATTGGGCAAAGAAAAATGAAAATATTTAGCATCGACGTAGGAGGCATAGCTTGGAGAAGTTCCTATGGCAGGTGGCAGAGCCTTTCCAGGATACCTGTTACCTGGAGCCTTGGCCAGACAATAGCTCTTAGGCAGAGTCATCTTAACAAGAGCTGAATTTGGAGTGAATAGTCAAGATAGTAGGAAGGAACAAGGATGAACCAACATCCCAGAACCAAGGGAGAAAAAAAAATATTGTCAAGTATGTGAGGAGCTGGGAGATTTGTGTGAGGTCACATTTTCTCCAGCATCCCACCTCAGTTAATCCATGCAGCAGTTTCATAGAGGAGGCATTCCATTTTACCCATTTTTTTTTTTTTTTTTTACAGTTCAATAAAACTAGGCAACAACAATCGCCAATGCTTAGGTTACACAGCTAGTGAGTACCAGCTGGGATTTGAACCCAACTTATCTGGCTCCAGAGACCATGCTTACAGCCACCTACTACCCAATTTTTATTCTGGCTGCTTCCCTTTTCCAGGTTCTCATTTTATTGCGTCTCTTCTCTGTTTCTGAAGAGAACTTCCCCTCTACCGTTCCATACCCAACAAACCTGGGCAGAGGAGGAGGACAGGCACATATTTCAGTTTTAAGGAATTTCCTGTTCAAATGTGTGTCTATACTTTCAGCCCTCCCCATCCCCCATGGGGGGGCTGTGTCAAGTTTTAAAAAATTATTTATTTATTTTTCTTACAATGTTTGCTTTCTTTTCTAGGTGTAGTCCTCATAGAATTTTCATCACCAATTCGTCCGTGCACCATCACCATAGTCCCTTGTGCTCTTCCCATCCCCTGTCTTGACCCCAAACCCTCCCTCTTAATGGTCTCACTTATAGGAGGAATATAGGGGAGCGAGGAAAAAAAATAATGACATCAACAACAACAACAGAAAAAAAAAATAAACAGACAACTACAAATCAGAGACATTCTGCAGGTGTCAGGTTTTTTTTATAACCAGTTTTACAAGAAAATAAAGACACTATAAATGTTTTTCTACTTTTACTTCTATATTGACAGTTTTGAATCAGTTAGTGTAAAGAAGGGAAAGAGTTAACAAGAGGAACTATTAAGGGGGAAAAGGTGACTATTTCAAAACTAATTAATGAATTAGTTGTCACCAATGAAGATATTAAAAGTCAATTCTTTTCTAAAGCAAAAAAGGTTAGTTTAGGTAACCAATTTACTGTTTGGTACTATAGAAAATATAAATCCAAATATGCAAATGTGTTGTATCTGTATTTCAGAGCAAGTAAGACAAAGTAATGAGAATGTTAAAAAACTCAAAAGTGATTGTCATTTATTCCCTTTCACTCTTAGATCTTCGTTAAAGGATTCCAAACCTATAAATGAGCTTGAAGGTCTTATCAGGGTCCCTGTGACTCCAAAGATAATCAATGTTGCTAATGATTGCATAAGATGTATTTAAGATCAATAAACTCTAGATTTTGAAATAGCCTGATATGGAAATCACTCTGTGTGAATTAAAATTGCAATTATAAACAACATAAACATAATTGAATATTAATGTTGGTTAAATGAATAGATAAGTACATGAATAGAATAAAACACTCAGGCATAAATATGATGGCTTGCTTTCTGGTCCTGTTCCATGTGCTTTCTGAATAGTCTAATCTCAGATAATTACATATAGTTTTTAAAAGTCTAATTTTCTATTAGAGTATGCTTTTTTCTATGTATATTTTCCACTAGCTGTAGATCGTTTAAGTGTAAAATTCTAATGCATAGAGACAGTGAAAGGATTCATTTGGGTGGATTTGATTGTTGAGGTAAATATAGTATGACAAAATTAATCTTAAACTAAATTCAAAATTCAGATTTTTCCAGCCTACACTTACTCTCTAGCTTAAAAGTTTTTAACTTTGAGTGTACTTCAAATTGTTTAAGAAAGGTTTAAAAATATCATTTACAGAATCCCACCCTGGACAATTAAATCAGATCCTCTGAAGGAGGAGCATCAGTGTTTCTCAAAATCTTCCCAGTGATTCCAGTGTGTATCCAATGCTGAGAACCACTACCCAGTTCAGTTACTAACTTTGACTTTAAGGGGATTCTGTTGCTTCTGCAACATGTTAAACTAGAGGATATGAATAGATGGTGGGTAAAAGCTACTTCATTAATTTATTGACTCATTATGACAACATGGATACTGAGATTTTACAATAAATTGAAAGTTTCAGTTTCTGAAAAACAACACAAATCTCTAATCCTCAAGAATTTATATTTTATTATGACAGTGAAAAGACAGGGGTGCACATCTTAAAATACATAGAATTTAAAAATAAGTTTAAACAAGTATATTTGGCTATATTATGGAACTTAAGATAGAAAATAATAATTGAGCTATCTCATTAAAAATCATTGGTATTTTCTGACATAATCAGTTATGTTTTGTAATAAAGTAGTGTATATAGGGAGTCAAAATAATTATTTGGGCATTTAAAGCAAATTTAAATGGGGACTAATAGAAAATGAGAATCCCAAGGAAAATCCAGATTTGAGGACTAAGATGAGGGCAAAATTGACACAATTTGTGTTCTTGAGATACTAGTAAGGAGGGTGGAATGGGAAGCCAGACCTAAGTCCATATTCACATCAGTCTTCTAAAGTTATTAGGGTCCTGTTACCCAAGGAATAGGGAAGTATGTGGAGTGAGATGCTTTTTACATGTTGGGTTTGAGATGCGGAGGGATATCAGTTTGATATACAAGAGGTAACAAGGAGTGAGAGAGTGATTTGAGGAAAGTCTCCCAGAAATTTAAGTAGGTGGAGACAAGAGCTACCTTTGAGAGAAGGTTAGCCAATCAAAGGAAGGAAAAACTGATCCTTAGGAAAACTGATGCAGGAAAAAAAGGAGGGATGAAGTCAGAATTAATAGAAGTTAAAAAGAAAACCGTTGTAAGATGGGCATAAACAATAATACAAAAAAAAATGATTCAGAATTATTTTGAGAAAAGGCCATGAATTTCATAACTAAGAGTCTTGCTATCTTTAACAGAAAAACTTGGATACAAGAAGCCAAACTGAATGTGATTGAAGATCAAATCTGCAGTAACCAGTAAGGCAGTGGATACTGAACACTCTTAGAAGAAACATAATCCTATATTGATGAATGTATAGTGTGTTATAAACCTATACTACCTTATTTTTTTAAAAAAAATATACAAAAGAGAAGAAACATAAGCTTTAAAAGAAAAAAATAACTTTTTCAATCGCCTATATATACACACACATATATATGGCTATAACATTTTTTAGTGGTATAAGTAAATCAAATTGTTTCTTTGCAGTTTGTGGAAAGGAGAGACTATAAGTGAAAAGAGGAAAAGCCAAAGGGAATGCTTGCTATTGACTAAATATCCTTTGAGAACTGTGATCTTCTTTCTCACCACTCTTTTTCGTGAAAGAGTCCTCAGGTAAAACCAATTAGTGTAGGTTGATTAATATTGAACTTCATTTGGATAGGTTATTAATAGTAAGATACAGTGATAAGGCTGATGCTCTAGTTTATTTGAATATTGTTAACAAGTAATGAAAATAAAAACAAATTTAAAACATTCCACACATTTCAAATATAAACATTTACAAACACATTACCTAGCAAAGTGCAAGAAAATGTAAATTTATATGATGTGACTGTTGAACTCATTTTAATATAAATAACTCAGATTCAGTTAATAAAGTGGCATATTATTAAAATAAATGAAATACAAGGTAAATGAAGAAAACATAATTACTTAAGACAATTTTAAAGCAAAATATTTTTGGTTTCATAAATCTGTGGCCTTCAGAGGCAATTCTTACTTAATTGTAATATTTATAACTATTCAATAAGCTCTTTCCACATTGACATGGTTGGGGAAATGTGGCAGAAGTTGTAAGTCACTCTTCCCCTTCAACTATTCTTACTGCTTCATAATTTTAAGGTTTTTTTTTATTACTCTTTCATTTCAGGAGATGCAGTTTTTAAAAGCTGACTTAGAGCTGTAGGTTCTCCTTTTCTTTTGTTCAAACATTTCCTATTTGTCTTTACCATCATAAATTCTATTTTGTGCCTTTGGAGATGTCTACACACAGTTACCTTTCTCACCTTTAAAAGTGTTTTACACATCACACATAGGATTATTCTTGCAATTCAAGCTTATGACACCATGATATATTTGCTTACTATGTTAGGAAGTGTTCGGAAGCTCTTTAGATTATAGGCCATGTTTTTGTTTGACATTTTGTAAACTGAACACTAAACTGTAGTATTTAATTTTATGGTGTAAAAAATGCACAATAAAAATAAAGCAATATTATACAAACAAAATTACCAGTACCTTTGCACATCAAACTGATGTTATATAGTTGCATGCTGAAGTACCAAAAACCTGTGTTGAACTCAATATGTTAAATTGCAATACTAACAATATCATAGTTCTTATGTTTTATTTTATTTTATTTTTTTTAAAGATTTATTTATTTATTCATACAAGCACTGGGGTACAGGCCAGAGGTGTATGGGGGGTGAGAGGATTCACCACAGAGAGTGGGGAGCAGAACAGGCAGATCAACAGAAGTACACTGCTGAGGGGAGCAGCGGGCACAGCAGGAGAGGTCTGCTGTGCCATGTGGGTCCCCTCCCTGGCCGGCAGCAAGGATTGAACTCGTGCTGCAGTGGCTGCGGTTTGCCTCATAGTGCATTGCTTAACCCACTGCACCACCAGGGAGGCCCAGTTCTTATGTTTTAAATAATAGCATTTGTACTAGGTGGACTTTGCTAAGTGAGATACTCTGTACTGTGTCTCAAATTTGCATAATGCTCTGTGATAGTCTGTAATTTTAATTATTATGATCCTATAGTAAAGTAATACAATTGCTGAGATTATAAAGTTGCTTATTAAGGAAAACAATTCTCCTGCCATTTAGTATTTTGTTCTTTACATTAGGCTGAGATGCCAGATGGTTATGGGAAAGTGTACTAATGTGATTTAGTAATTGTGCTTTTATTCTTGGAATTGTTTATGAGGTGTTTTAGAAATTATCATTTAATATAAAGTATTGTTCTTTACTTGGAGAAAAGTATCTATCAAATTATTTTGCATTTATAATACTTGCATTCAACATATGCGATAGTTATAAATGTAAAATCAATTCTATTTCAAGTGTCAATTTTGAGAATTTAATATGCTTTAGACAGAAAAGCTCTAAAAAATTAAGACTACTTATTGCAATTTAACTTTCAGTGTTTTAAATTTTATTTATTTTCTGTTTCTAATTTCATTTATTTTCTGACCTCTCTATCTACTTACCTACCTACCTATGCACCTATCTTTTGGAAAGCCCACACATATTCACACATATATGCATGGATGGATTCTTACTCTCTATTTCTGCTTGAATGTTTCATTCACCCTGGAATGAGACTTTCCAGTTTTCCAAATCGCATCGATTCTTCAAGATACTGTTCAGCTCCTGCTTCTTCTATAAATATTCTCCACCTGATCACCGTGACCACATAGCATGAATGAAATCCTCCCTCCTTCCTGTGACTACCTTTAGTTCTTAATGTTTGTATCACTGATTTTTTTAAAGATTATTTATTTATTTACTTATACATACAAGAACTTGGGCATAGGCCAGAGGTGTGCAGGGTGAGAGGATTCGCCAAAGACAGAACAGGAGGACTGACCGAAATACAATGCTCAGGGGAGCAGCGGGCAAGACAGGAGAGGTCTGCTGCACCATGTGGGTCAGCTCCCTGGCCAGTAATCGAACTCGTCCTTCAGTGGCTGCAGATAGCTTCATAGTGCTGAATCTTAACCCCTTGCCTCACTAGGGAGGCCTCTATCGCTTAATTTTTAAAATACCTTTCTCATAGTTCTCCAAATGTTATATTACTTATTTTTATTTGACCTTTTAAAACATCAATCAGGTAAATTGTAAAATTATTGAAACAGGATGCTTTCTGAGTAAATCTTTATCAATTTCATCTCCAATTGCCTTTTGCAAAAATTAGCAAATATAACATAAATAAGTAACAAAACCTATACTGCTCTATCTTTGACTTTATATGAGAAAGCGGTAAGGCTTCAATATATTTATGATGATAGTGTTAAATAGGTAGGTCATTGGCACTGGAGTTTTGGTGGAGGGTGAACATAGTATGTTTATATGTAGGGGTATGAAAATGTACCTCCAAAGTTAAATAGGTATGTACACAATAGATAAAATTACTAAAGGTAAAATATGATAAAAATATTTCTCTAACAAAAAAATCAAGTAAAAATGTTAAGTATATGCTCCTAATTCTCCTGAGACAGTTATGTGCGTGTGTGTGTGTTTAGACTACCATAACAGTGAGATATAGCAAGTTAATTTTCATTAGCTTATTACGAATAGTCAAAATTCTCTCTCTTGTACTGTTATTTGAATAATAATAACTTGGGAAGGTGAGTGATTGCCATTATAGTCCTTATTTATTTAGAAGGATTATAATTTGACTATAAAGATGTAATCATCATTACTTAATTTGTTAAGAGGGCACCACACTCAGAATCTAGGAGCCTTCTAATCCAGGGCCTCGCAAATATCTGTAGTGAAAGATCAGTTTCCTGCCTATCCCCAATTTATCACTAAAAATTATTTTAAAAATAATAGGTCATAAATGAATTGCTAGAAAAATGAACAGAAAGGGTATACAAAACACAAATCTAATTTTTAATTTTAATATTAACAGTCATCAAATGACTTTAATAAGTAGCTATAATAATTTTGAAGTCATCCTCAGTATGCTTATTGTTTTGGATGGGTAGCAGATAGCACATGGGCTGGCTCCAATCTCTGGACCACACTTTGAGCATTGTCTGTGTCAGTTATGACATATTCTAAGAGAATCATCCTCATCCAGAGCATCTGCCACATAAGTGGCCATATTTACTCACAAGTGATCTCTGCCTCTCACCATTTACAGTTGATTGAATGGGGACCAAAAAGATAAACTGGCCAGTAATCTATGAACTGTGTGCATGTTTGAAAAAATGAGTTGGACCCATCAGTATTTTTGTCTCTGGATTTAGATATAAAAAGTGAAGAAAATGTTTCCAATAATAGTCCAAGAGTTTATATACATGCTTAAAATCTGAGCTAGTAAGCTATGAAAGTTGGATTGAGGCAGACAAGAAAAGAGAAATGTGAGATGTAGCAGTCATATTAATAGTGGATCACTGAAGATTCAAAAACTGCTGATATTGAAGTACAAAAAGCTGTCATAACTTTAGAATTACCTTCCAACTGCAATATCCCTTAGCCTTAGGCATGAAACAGCATTTTCTGTGAATGTAACAGCATTTTCTTTGAATGTCTTAAGATATAGATCCCACACTTATTGCAGTGCACATATATATCCTAGCTAGCATAAATGGGTCTCTGAATTATTCAAGAAGCTTAGTTTACCTAAGAGGTAGTCAAGGGCTTCCCCCATTTTATCAAATAAACTCATTTCTGAAGCACTAAGTGTTGTATTTGAGAGACACATTGTTAGTATTCATACCTCTAATTGATTTTCAGTCTGTGATGAGATTATAAGTCAACTGGGTTGGTCTATTGGAACTATCTGTTTGTTCTGAAATATTTATCTCCTAACTACCTATGTACTTTTCTATTTCTTTGACCTACATACTCCCAGATAAGATCGATTACATTTTCTACAGTTAGTTATAGGGTAATTTTGCTGAAGAAGGGAATCCTTATAATCTATAACAAATTTCCTTAATAATGTATGAGCCACCACAACTCACCTACTCTCTGCATGTCCTCAAATATGCAGACTACTGCCTGGTGGACCAGACATATGCTTTTCATCTGCACTAATCCAAATACATATCGGTTAGTGGTTTCTGGAATCATCCCAAAAATAAAAGGTGCAGGTTTGTGATTGAGTCAAGGGTGATTCTCAAAACATGTTTTATTACCCTGATGCATTTTTTTTATGAAAATGCTCAGATTATTTTTAACTCTTTAACTGTATTAAAATAGCATATATTGTTACAATAAAAAATCTTGTAATATAAAAATGGAAACATAACTTTTACATTATGTTACAGTAAATTCTAAATGTTAAATTACAGTTAAATGAAATGGTTTTTGACAGAGGTTAACAATATGGGGTCTTAGATTAAAACAAGCTCCATGTAATCTTATTGTACCAGTAGGTCATAGAAATAAGAGAAAATGTGTTTGAATCATAGGAGAGAAGGGATATTAAAAGGATCTGTGAAATACTTCATGTTGTAATATCAGCTGGTTGATAGCAGTGATTCTCAGAAGGGTTCCAATATTATGCCTTTTAAAAGCTGGAGATTAGTGCAACCATGGTGAACAGCACAGACACACTCTGGCAGAAAAAAAAAAAAGGGTCAGGGCTGGCAAAATGTGGCAGGTGTCAAAATAAAAGGTTAGGCTCTGTGCCTGGGGACCCATCTGTCAAATAAATATATGATAAGGCAATTAATGTATTTATTTATATTGTTCAAGACAAACCACGTATTCCATGAAAATAGTCAATTTAAGCATTCTCTATTGTTCTCTAGCAATTATAACTGATATAAAAATAAAATGTTCAAGATAAAAAGCAAGGTATAATAATGAAATGTGTAGCTCTATAAATAAATAAAGGCTTTTGGAATTATAGGAGTTACACTGAAGGGAAAACTATTAGGTATGACATTTTGACATTAGTGACTTTATTTAGGACCTACAAAATAAATGTTTATGATGCAAGATAATTAGGGTAACATTCCTTGTAAGTTCAACATGCTTTATATTCATTAGGCTAGATTTTATAATCTGATAATAAAATAAAGATAGAAAAAATTATGAGAAAACAGAAAATTAGAAATCCAAGATATGTGTCTTGCATTTTCTTTAAATGTTTTGTTCACAACCTTGTCATTATTAGAGCTTTCATTTTCACTTTGTGACTAATCCTGACTCCACTTTAATTTATTATTTATTTAGTTTTCTCACCACTTCTGTTTTACAATCTGTTTAAACAAGTGTATGTTTAGATTTAATATTCATAAGTGATACTTTTTTGGTTTATAATATATGATCATAAATTTTAAAAATGTCACTTCACCGGTCAGTAAGTATCGAATTAAGAATTTTGAAAAAAGTAAGATTGCCACTGCCCAAAAGTTTTATGCAAAATCTGACTCCTATTTTTTTTCTGAATAAAATAATGTTTAGGCACTCAATTATCCCATATTTAACAAGTTAAAAAACCTTATAATATTGAGATTTCAAAAGAAAAAAGTTTTAGTTTGCATTGTAACATACTACACAGAGGAAAGGCAAGTTCTTTATAATTGCAAGGGGGAAAAATCCAGTATGACTATATGATTGCCAAGTTGTGTCTGCTAAGTGAGGAAATTGAACAAGTCAAGTCTTTGGAAGAGAATCATTTGACCTTGGAAAAGAGAGATACCATGTTCAATAGATCTATTTTCTTTACCTCAAAGCAGCATTTATGCCATCATTGGAATTTCTGTTTATTACAAGGATAATGGTTAAACTTTAAGTCAGATTTTTCTTCTCTGATTTCCCTTTTAGTCCCAAACAATACTATAGTCTTAAACACCCTTTTAATTGGTTATAATAAACTTGTATTTTCTAGACTAAAACAGGAATGTAGAGTTAGATTTTAGGAATGAAAAGTAATTAAAGACACAAAATACAAACTTTGTTATAGGTCTCATTTAATGATCTGATACATGATTTACAAATTAGCTTGAAGCTAATTATAATTAAACGCTTTAAAATCAAATTCACTCATGGCTTCCTTTCCCCATTCAGAGTTCCATGTTGTTTCTATTCTTCATTTGAGCCTCTATCTTCTAAGTTAACTGTTTCCTATCTCTATTTTCACTTGCCTGGGTATACTTGAAAATGCATCAGGCAAAACCCAACAAATTATTCACCATTCTGTACAATTCTCCAAAGCTCTAGGTTATACTACATAGTAAAAATAGTAATTTCAACTGAAAATCCAGATGTCACTGAATTTTGCCAGAGAGACAGAAAAATAATACATCAAACAGAAGGTAAGACTTTTGTTTCCACTTCTTGACAATGAGATTATCAGTTATATGTTAACTTTTATTAAAACATATATCCTATCTTAACATGGGAAGGAAATGTAAAGTTGGATTCATTTTATAAAAAAAATAATAAAAGCAATCCAACAGTGGGTGTGGGGTGGCAACATACATTTGACAAGATGCAAACCTGTACTCCTAAAATATATGTAAACCATTACCTCAATTAAAAAAAATCAACTTAACTTTTATTTTCATTTTTCCTACAGACGATATTTTCCTACAGTACACGAGGAAAAATTTTCTGGGTACCCACTGCAAAACAGCCATTCGGAGAAATTATAAAAATTCTGATCAGTTGTAAAACTCATTTCTTTTGGCTGGCACACTGCAAACGCATTGATCTACCATCACAGGTATGGTCACTCTTAATATAAATTCACACAGTTTACACACTTTTTTTTCTTATTAATTCTGAAGCTTACTCCATATAAGATTATTTGGGAAATAATAGATTTTCTCATTTTTCATTCCTTTTTTAAAAATAAATTATTTTTAAAAATATTTTTATTTATTTTTGCATAGAAGAACTGGGGGGTAGGCCAGAGGTGTGGGGGGTTTGAAGATTCACCAGAGACAGAGTAGGGAGCAGAATAAGCAGATCTACTGAAATACACTGTTGAGGGAAGCAGTGGGCAAGACAGGAGAGGTCTGCTGTGCCACGTGGGTTGGCTCTCTGGCTGGGGGTCAAACTCAGGCCATAGTGGTGATAGAGCTGTGTCATAACCCTTAGGCCATCAGAGAGACCCTCATTTGTCATTCCTTTAACCCAGTGATGATAAGTAATATTGATGAGCATCTTAATTATTTTCACAGAAGATGAAAATTCTTGCTATGAAATCTGATATATGGAAATAGTCCCCAAGAACAATATTATTTCATGCTGTGAAAAATATTACCACTCAAAAGTTCTGCTTACAGATCTTTTATATGTGCTTTTATAAGACATCAAATGATGTTTTTAGTGCATTAAAGTGCTGGCTCTTATCCATTATCAAGATACATCTATACATCATCCTATATCTGTCTCCCCTTCATATTAATACCTCCTATAGTCCCTGTTTATTTTTTTTAAATGACCAGCCATTCATGCAACTGAAGGTAAGTACATACTATTCCCAATTACTGATGAAGAAACGTTGGTACAGAGAAATTAAGTAGTCCTAATTTGTGAGTACATCTATCTAAGTAAGTGGCGTCATATCCATCTCTGTGCTCAAAACCTGGAATGACAGAATGAAGAACAAAAAGAGTACAAGTGTGAAAATTTTGCGGAAAGGTAAGGAAAAAAACTATGAAGACAAAACAAAACAAAACAAAACAAAAACAAGGCAGCCAACAGTCTGAAACAACAAAGGGATTTATTGGGGGCAAAAGTATAAAAATTTTTAAGAAGAAAAATGGCAAGGAAATATAAATTGGATGCAAGGCTAGCAAAAATCATGAAAACTTAAAATACGAATGGAAAGAATAAAGGAAATGATGTTGGAAAAATTATAGTTTTTCTTGACTCTAATACACATTTATTTGCATAATTCTGAGAGTACTATTAATTCTGAGAGTATTGCATAATTCTGAGAAACTAATGCAAAGTTTCCAAAGTTCCTTGCATTAGTTTCCAAAGTTGAATAAAGTAGCATTTATATTTCTGGGATTAAAATGTTGCTCATATTCATGATTTTTGTGATTTTTCAGAGAATAGTTTATTGTGTCAGAAGGCTTTACTTACATCATGGTTTAGCAGATGGACTTTGTAGCCAACCAGGAGCTCAAATCCTGGCTCTCCTCCTTCCTTTTATGTTTGTCATCTTGGCAGTGGAGTGCCAGAGTCACCTCCCACTGTCTCATGATAGCTGATTCTACACACTTCTTCCAATGTCATATTCAGTGATATCACACTGGCAGTTTGAAAATAGCCAAGTTCAGATTATTTACATCCCCAAAATTGGCAAACACTATAAATCAGGTCTTTATTCTCAATGGGCTGGCTTGCCAGCACACCACTGGACCTTGGGCAAATTCCCTTACCTTTCTGAGCTTTATTGTAGTATTTTAAAATTTTCATCTGAAAAGAAAAAAATAGATATGACAGGTCCTCATAGGATTCTGCAAACCTTTCAGTGGATGATGAATTTCACATGAAGCCTGGTACCTAGTAACTATCAATAATGGTAGCACTGTAGTAATTTAATCCATCCTATTACACAGAACATTGAACAATTTTCCTTTTCTAACACACTAGAAAGCATTTCAGTTAGTTCATCAAAATTCTAAAAAAGGTTTTGTAAAAATTACTGTACTAAATTTACAGATGAAATGGGTTTTCCTATATAGTATTAGATTTTTGTAAAAAAAAAAGACAGTTACGAATACTTAAGTAGTAAATATCTTTCTATGTGATTAGTTTAGAAAAACTTCTGTTTCTTACAGTTAGTAGCGCAAATATATAGAAGGTCCAGAGCATTTCTTGGGGTTTTAATGTACCACACCCTGAATTAGATTCAATCAATCACTTCAATTTTTCATGACTTCTTGATAAGTTAATACAAGGATCGATGATGGCTCTGCATCCCACATCATTAGCTCTCAGCGAAGATTCGGAGCCAGAGACTGCTATGTCTGTCAAGACAACAGGTAGCATCTATACTTTGAAACTTTAAAGGTAGGCATTGCAGCAAACAAGGAATTTAAGAAAAATTAAATAGTCTAGAGATTACCCTGCTCAGTTGCCCAACTAACAACTCTCTCAGGTAGTCTTCAATATGGATGACTTATTCTTAAAAGCCTTGTTTCATTTTTTTGCTTTTGTAATATTATTATTTATAATATTCTAAAATATGTGATGCATATACATTTTTTACTATAGCTCACAAAGTTATGAGGGTCATTTTATTGTTAAAATTTTTTTTAAATTTCATTTAAGTACTTTTGTAGTACGAAAAGAAACTACTAAAGTGAGTTGAATTGTAACCCTCATTTTTACTTTAAAGGCTTCATGGCAAATTGTTTACAGTGTTGACTCAAGCAATTCCTCCTATCTCTGTGTACATAAACCGTCGCCATATGACTTTATTATTCCTGTTATCAAAAGCTAAAGTTTATTTCTGTACCTCTTCTGCCTGAGTTTTGTTAAGTGGCTTGATTGAGCCAACAGTGAATTAGCAAACATGTTGATAACTGAGGTTTGACAAGCACTTGCACATTAGGGCTAGCAGATTAGCTGCCCTGACACCAGAATGTACAGAAGCTTGAGTGAACTTCCGAGAAAATGAGAGACCACATGCAGTGGAGGTGGCCGTACCAGCTGAGGCCCCTGACTCAACCAGCCTGCCAAACAGTAGGTCTATGAGCAAGATCATTCTAGTGCAATCAACCTCAGATGACCTGCTAACTGCACAACCAACATACCACAGAATCATAAGTAAAAATAAATTGTTGTTGTTTTAAGCCAGGGATCATTCATTGATTTACAGCTCACAGGCCAAATTCAGAACATCACATATTTTAGAAAATAAAGTTTATTGAAACACAGCCATGCTCATTTGTTTATTTAGTGCCTATGACTGCTTTCATATTATAACAGTAGAACTGAAAGTGACAACAGAGATTGTATGGTGTGTAAAATTTTTAATATGTATTATCTTCCCCTTTACAGAACAAGTTTGATGAGCTCTCTTTTTAAGTCACTAAGTTTTAGAGTGGTTCGTTAAATAGCAATAGAATGGCACTTTTTTTTGAAGGAATATGTCTGATTTTTTACTTAACTGCTAGAGTCCTGTAATAATGCTCCATATATTTTGGGGAGATCTATGATCTCCTTTATGACAAAAGTAACTCCTTTCAGTTTGCATTTCTAAAGTAAAGTTTTGGAGACTACTAATTTTGTGTTCTAATATCTCTTCTTCCTTTTTGCTGTAGCAATAAGATTGGAGCTGGGCATTTTGTCACTTAGTTGGAGATTATATTTATGAGCCCCATTCTCAGGTAGTGGAAACCATGGGAATAGGTTTTCAGTTTTGGATTATGAATGGAAATTATGCATGCATTTATTGGACTTGCTCTGTGCTTTCATTCCCCTTCCTTCTAACCAGAGCCTGTAGCAACTTGACCTGATATGCAGACAAGTAGAAGGTCCTAGAGAATAGAGAACTATGCAATGAAAAGAGCCTTTGTCATTTAAAAATCACCTGGAGCTGAGCCATTCTCCACCCCTCCCTAACCTGGAAAACTCATCTTGGGTATCTTTTCATTTCTTTTTTTTTTTACGAGGCTACTCCTATACAGTATATCCTGGCACCAAAATGATTTCGTTGGTAAAACATTACATCTTGGGTCAAAAACTTTAGGATACTTTAATAAACTTTGCCCTGATTTTCTGAATTAGTCAGAGGCTAGTTACTTACAGTAACTGGGATTTTGTTTCCTAGATAAAAATATACAATTATGGATAGATAAAAAGTTTTGAACATTGATCTTTCTAATTCATACTTCTACCAAGTAATAAGGCCATAGTAGTTAATGATTGCCTTAGGCATATGTCATTTTAAGCCTCCCAAATGCTTGCAAACCAATATAGTGCCTGAAGTAATATAATGGGAAATAATCAAGGTGAGTATTTGGCACTTGCATAGATACAGTTTTTCCTTAAAAAGACATATTCCATTTTGAGGCAGTTAGTATAAAAATGGAGATGAGGATTTTAATTTCATTTTGATTATACACTCAATGATAGTAACCACTAAATTTCAATGTTTATTATGCCTGAGGGGAACTTGTTAAGCATGTAAATTTGAGTTCTTTGTATTCTTATCCTCAGACTCCTAAGATGATACTTCCGTAGAACAAAGGTGGGTCATCTCATCCTTATAGTTAAAAATCACCTGAAGTGATTCTAAGGAAATATTTCATTTATTTTTTTCAGTTTTTTAAAATTAATGTTTTTCTCCACCCTGTCCCTATAGTTCTCACGCCACAATAATACCCATGAACCATCACCAAGTTCTGTTATGTTCATCATTCTCCTGTTTTGAAGTCCCATCCTCCCCTTCCTTTGCTGTGTGCCTCAGATCTATGGTCAGCTTGCTGGTTTTGACTTTTATTGACCTTTGATTTCTCTATGTTCCACATATAAATGAGACCATTTGGTATTTATCCTTTTCCTTCTTATTAATTTCAGTAATTCCAGCTCCATTCATGTTTTCACAAATGGGATGAGTTTGTCTTTCTTTGACCACTGAATAATAATATTCTATTGTGTATATGTGTGACTTTTTGATCCATTCAACTTCTTTGGGACAATTGGGTTATTTCCATGCTGTGGCTATTATAGATATTGCTGCAACAAACATGGGAGGGCAGGTTTCCTTTCAAATTAGTATTTTTGTGTCCTTTGGGTAGATTCCTAGGAGTGGAATCTCTGGCTCATATGGTAAATCTATTTTTAGTGTTCTGAAGAAACTTCGCAGAGCTTCTCATAGTGACTGGATTGGTCTGCATTCCCACCAGCCCTGTAAGAGGGTTCCTTTATCTACAAATCCTCACCAGCATTTCTTGTTGCTGGTTTTTTTAAAGTGGGCCATTCTCCCTGGAATAAGATTACCATCTGGATTTGCATTTCCCTGAATATCAGTGATGTCCAACATTTTTTATATGCCTGTTGGCCATTTGCATTTCTCCTGCTCATTTTTGATTGGGTTGTTCCTTTGTTTTTGTTGAGTTGTGGAGGCTCTTTTTAGATCTTTGATGTCAGTCCTTTATGATGTGCAAGCATTCTGTCCCATTCAGCTGGATGTCTCTTCATTTTCTTTTTTTTTTTTTTTAAAGATTTATTTATGCATACAAGCACTGGGGTACAGGCCAGAGGTGTGGGGGGTGAGAGGACTCACCACAGAGAGCAGGGAGCAGAACAGGCAGATCAACCTAAGTACACTGCTGAGGGGAGCAGCGGGCACAGCAGGAGAGGTCTGCCGCGCCATGTGGGTTCCCCTCCTGGCCAGCAACAGGGATCGAACTTGTGCTACAGTGGCTGCGGTCTGCTTCATAGTGCGTTGCTTAACCCACTGCGCCACCAGGGAGGCCCGTCTCTTCATTTTCATTATTTTCTCTTTTGCTGTTCAGAAGATTTTTTTTAAAAGATCTATTTATTTATGCACACAAGAACTGAGGTACAGGCCAGAGACGTGGTGGATGAGAGGATTCACCAGAGACAGAGTGGGAAACAGAACAGGCAGACTGACTGAAATGCACTTCTGAGGGGAGCAGCAGGTGAGGCAGGAGAGATCTGCTGAGCCAGGAGTAGTTATCCCCCTGGCTGGGGATTGAACTTATGCTGCAGTGGCTGTGGATGCTTCGTAGTGCAGTGCTTAATGCCTTGCACCACCAGGGAGGCCCCTGTACAGAAGACTTTTAGTTTAATGTAGTCTTAGGTGTTTATGTGCTCCTTTGTTTTCCTTGTTTCTGATGAAGAATCCTCAGAGATGTTTCTGAGGCTTATGTCATGGAATGTTTGCCTATATTTTCTTCTATATGCTTTAAGGTGTCAGGTCTTACATTTAAGTCTTTCACCCATTATGAATTGATTTTTTTATATGGTGTGAGATAGTCTAGTTTCATTCTTTTGCATGCTGCAAAGAATCTTATCATCCCATAGTTAAATATTACCCAACATGATTATAAGGGGATGATATTTCTTCTGAAATAAGGTAGGCCCTGTCATCCCCATAGTTAGTAATATCTGAAGTGATTCTAAGATAGGGGATTAGTGACACTTGAGAAACCACCGCCACCATGGAACTTAAATCTATGGTAGGACTCAACTAGTTCCAAGAATTGCATTAATCAAGATGAAGTGCATACATTCTTGAGAGAGAGTTAAATAGAAGTTTTCAGTTGAAAATCATTTAAATTTTCAAATACTTTCTACAAACAATTTTCAAACTAATATGGAAACTTCCAAACACAACAGTAGAAATGAAATTGTCTCATTTTGCCTATGAATTTCATGCTCAGCATTCATTGCCCACTTTAGTTAATTGTATCTTTTACTGACATAACATTGGTTTACAGCACTGTATATGACTAAGGGCATAGTTTTACAACTCTAAAGATAAATGTTATTCACATCACACTCAGCCCCAATCTGTGTTCACTTTATTTCTTTTAATTGAGGTAACATTGATGTACAGCATGTGATTCAAAGGCATAGGCTCACAGCTCCTTAGATGCATGTCACTACACCACACCCTCCCCAAAGTGCCCTCAGTCTTCCACTACTGTCCCTTTGTCCCCTCCCTTCTTTGATTTTTCCTCACTACCTTCTTGTAGCCTCAATTCCATAATCAAATTTCTAGGGTAAAAGAGAAAGACACCCTTCTGAAAGAGGGAAAAGGAAATATATTTGCACATCATACATCTAAAAAAGGCTGATATCCAAAATACATAAAGAACTCAAGAAACTCAACACCTAGAAAACAACCTGATCAAAAATATTTCCACTTTAAAAGTCACCGTCTTTGAAAGTTATATTAGATGTTTATAGAACATACATACAGTTTAGTTATCTAAGGACATGTATTCTTACCTGGACAAAATTTTCTGTAAGGAAAGAAACTGTCTCTGATTGCTCATTAAAGTGCTGTCAGAGCTTATTAAGATGCCAATACTTAACTAGTGTTTGTTGGAGAAAAGACTCTCTGAATGAAATTTTTTAGTTGATTTTAGCTATATAAATAATGGAAATAAACATTGACAAGACGAGGTGTAAACAGACTAAAGGAGGTAGTTATATCAAGCAAATAATAATTTAAACAATATAGACCCAACATAGGTATATTCACAAGATAGTGTTCACTCATATCTCCTTGATGGTATCTTTGTTTGGAGAGAGGAAGAAAAATGGTACGTATATATTAGTGCAGAGTCAAGTATTGGAGACAAAAACCCTTATTCAGATAAAAACCTGAAAGTGGAATTACCAGATCATAGAGTATTTGTTTTTAGTTTTTTAAAATGTCTCTTTATGGGTTTCCATAGAGGCTATGCTAGTTTACATCCCCATCAATGGTGAATGGGAATGCCTTTCTTTACCCTTTATCCTTCCTAGCTATACCCTCACCAACACTTGCTTGTTTCCATACTTTCTGATATGTCATTCTTGCTAGTGTGCCACAGAGGGGTACCCAGGCACCTCTAAATTTGCACACTCTAAAGGGATTTTGCAACCCGTGTATGCGAAGACAAAGCTGACTCTTAATGTGAAAGATCTTTAATGAAATTAGTGTACATAGAGAGAGTAGACTGTTTCTAATAAGAGCTTCCCAATAAAACACCCCAAATTATCCATCCCCTGTGGGCAAATGCCCAATAAAATAGGATTGGCTCGAAACAGGGCTGCTGAGGTCTGAAAGCTTGCCACAAATCTAAGGCACCTTCTGGCAGGAAAACATAGGAAAAAGATTCTGAAGCAGATCCCAGGAGCTGGGGGGAAAAGGAACAAAATCAAATTATAAATCAAGATAATGACTGCCTTTTGTTGGCCTCCCTATGTATCTCTCATCCACTTATCTCTTTCAATTGTCTCTACATGTCTCTTCTTCATGTGTCTCCTTCCATATCTCCCTCCTAACAATATGAGGGTGCAAGTCAAGCTGCAGAAGTAAGAGCTCTCTTTCTCTCTATCTCTCTCTCCCCCCTCCCCTCCCCTCCCCCCCCCACCTCCGCCTCCACCTTTGTACACCTGTCTTCCATGTTTTATAGTGTCAACTGGTTGCTCAGCTCTGCCCCCTAGAAACTAAAGCTTAGGCCAAGGTGACTGTATAGAAATTGGGGCTGGGAACACGATGTCACCACCTTTGTTAGAGATACCTCTGTAACATTCTCACAGGTCTGAGATGATAGCTCGTTGTGGTTTTGTTTTATATTTCCTTAATAAATGAGTATTTTTTTCATATACCTGTTGGCCATATATGTCTTCTTTGGAGAAGTGTCTATTCATTTCTTTGTCCATCTTTTTTTTTTAAAGAAATTAATTTTTTACCTTAAATCATTGTGGAGAAATTACATTTACTGTCTAATCCTGTCTCCCTCAGGTATCATCACCATAGGGTACCCACCACCAAATCACCCATAATAGTGTGTCACCATAGTCCATTTTTGGATTGAGTTCTTCATTTTTTGTTGTTGAGTTGCATGAGTTCTTTATATATTTTGGATATTAACCTCTTCTTGGAATAAAATTGTACAAATATCTTCTCTTTGTCAGTAAGTTGTCCTTTTGTTTTCATAAATAAAACTAAGTAGCAAAATAAAACCAAAATAACTCAGACTCTGAGGAAAATATGGTGGTTACCAAAGGGAAAGGGAAAGGAGGGTGGGAAGAAAGAATTGAGAGGTTCAGTTTGATAATGTGACTGGTACTAGAACTGTGGTGGCGGATGGAGTGAGGTATAGACACATATCAGGTATAAAACTGCACTCTCAAAACATATACAATTGTAAATCAATAAAATTTTGTTTTTTAAATAAATACATAAATAAATTTTAAAAACTTATGCAGACTAGTCTTTTTAAAAGAACTATTTGATTAACTTTCTTTAATTCTTTTATAACTTATTTTATTCTTCAGTGCTATTGAATATTTATTGTATGAAGCTATTAAGGAAGCTTGGAAGAAATGGAACAGGTGTTCAGATTTCCCAGCTATGAGAGAAGTGATTGTCTTAGATATTAGAATCCACATTTGAGCAAATAAAAGCTCATCTAACATGTGGAATTTGAATTAGTTAAGCTCATAGCAGTAGAACAGAATAGTAGTTGCCAAGGCTTGGGAAGTGGGAAAAAATGGTAATGTTGGTCAAAGAATATAAACTTTCAATTATAATTCAGTAAGATCTCATGAATATACTTGATAACACTGTATTGTCACTTGAAATTTGCTGATAGAACAAAACTTAAGTATTCATTATAGTAATTTATATGAAATCATCATACTATACACCTTACATATATACTTTTTTATTTGTCAGTTATACCCCAATCTGGCAAAAAAAAAGTGCAACTGATTTAAAATACACACCATCTCTCCACGATTATGTTTCTGACAGATTTGTTTAATATTTAAGTAAAAGTTTTGTATGTTTTAAAATTTCAGTTTTAGGATCTGTGTCACCAAAAATGAATGCAAAAAAAATAATCAAGGACATTAATACATTAGTGGAAAGAGCTCATTGAAATGGTACAAATGTAGGTCAAAAGTTTGAAAGCCAGTGCTAACAAGCAGGCAGCCAGCATATGAACTGGGAAAAGTCACTTAGTTTCTTCTCTACCTGGACCTCATTAGTAAAATTAGGAGGCAGGATGAAATAATTTATAAGGTTGCTATTAGCTTTAAAATTTTTATGAGTTCAGAGCCTTTAAAAACATGGTGTCTTCAGCAGAAAGCACCACTGTGAATTTTTTTTTCAATATTCCTTTTACCTATAATGGAAACAAGTTAAAAATAATAGACCTAATGTTTACAAAACCATTAAATATTTACTGTTATTCTCTTGATGACCATTTGGACTCATGCATGCCATGTATAAATCATCAATATTTTCAAAATTCAAAAATGCACAAGAAGGAATTGCAGAGCTTCTGTGATGACTTTGAACTAAAGTTTGATGACTCTTTTGTTTGTGTGTTTTATGTTTATCACTTGACAGCAACCCTAAGAATCTATGTACACTATTATATATATATATACACATACTAAGTGCTTATTTTACAGTAATTTTTCTCTTGAATTGCAAATTTTGTAATGCAAATAGCTTTTCTAAGGTACCCTGTTTGTTTTTTAAATGTTAATGTCCAGGTAGCAACCAACAAACAGAACTTCTCCAAACCACGCAAATACACTCATACTAAAAATAAAATGATTGTCATTTCCTTTCAGGAAAATGCAATTAAAGAGGCATGTATAAAAACATTTGTTTAGACATAAAAAATGTGATAATACCACTTTACAAGTCTGTAAACTTTTCTTGTTTTACTTATTTCAATGTCCCTTCTAGTATATTTGCATTTTTCGTAAAAAATCACTTATTGGCATCATCATACATTATTATAACATAATGTATGTTGTACAGGAAATATCTGTTGGTAAATTAATCTTTCCAGTGCTACTGGAAATGTTCTTCCCATCCTCGTTCTAAAAAATACTGCCAGTTACCTACTTTAACAGCTACCCAGCCCCAGTTTTGCAAATGAGAATTGATGCAATTGTGGCCAGTAAGATACATTTTAGAAAGTTATTTCCATACTTTTCAAACAAAAAGAAGAGATGCCTGTTCATCTGAATTTTGAATCATCTTGTAAGAAGCTGCTTGAAGCTTTGTATCCATTTTTTAAGGTTGGAGAGAGCACTAGATTGCAGTGAATGGCAGAAAAAACACAAAATGAACCTGGGTTTTCATGAAATTTCTGCGTATCTGAATTAGCTCCATACCACTCTACCTCTATAAAAAAATTCTTGATATGTGACATAATAAGTTTTCCTATTGTTTTAGCCACTTTTAGCTGGGTGTTCTGTTTCTTGCAGCTGAAATTGATATACTAGTTTCTTTATCTCAAATCTCCAGTTTTAGAGTTAGTCTAGTCTTCTTACAGAATTTAGCTAGTCTGAACTCTTAAATAATAGTAAAATAACACACCAATGCTGTTTCCTTGGAGAAAGAAACTATTAACAGTTATAAGTTCTGCCCTCATCATCTAATAATAATTACAGTAGCTTAAAATTTTGAGTGCTGACAATGAATGAAAGCATTGTGCTATGAATTTCACATATGTTAATTTTTTTATCTTCATAACAAACCTCTAAATTGAGGAATGATATTTTTCCTATTTTTAAAATGCAGAAAATGTTGCAGTGACCTGCCAAGATACCATAGCTAAGTAAATAAACTCAAAGTCTCTTTGTAATCAGCCAATAATCATCAGGATATGGGATGAATGTGTATTTAAGATACATGCTGTAGATGGACTTTGGGTGACATGTAGCAATTAAATTAATAGACTAACATCACCTTGGTGTCCTCTAAGCTTATCATATGTAGGCCTGATAGATATGATAATTCAAAGAATATTTAAATGGTATCTCTCTAGTAATGTTGGTATTTATCTATAAGACATTTTACATGTTCATTGGGAATTTCAAATTTGTTATCACACCACTGAACACAAGTAAAGCATACCAAATTTTCCCATACCTTACATACAGTCCTTCCACAAAGAATCAAATTTAACCTTTATAAATTATTTTCTTCACTTTGAAAATCTAGGGGGCCCAGAATAGTAAATTATGATTTTTTCTGAATAGACCAGAACTCAAGAACTATAGTATATAATTCCTGATAATGAAACTGTCAACCTCATTTCCCTAAGTAATTCAATCAGTAACTAATGGTATGCCTTGATGCATTTAAAATATGATTTAAAAAACTAAACTTATTTTATTATACAATATGTATACTGAAATTTGATATAGAAAAATGATACTTATCAATAAAACATTTGATACATAAAAACCATGAAGCATGAATATATAGCAATTCAGAACCCTGCAGCCAGCTCAGGATAGTAGGATATTATTTACATCACAGAAGCTATATCTATGCTTTCCTACCATCCTATTGCCTTGTTCACACCCTAAAGTAAGTAATATCCTAAATGTTGGATTCATTTTCTTTTGGTTTTCCAATATTTTATCATAATTGTGTCATAAACTTATATTTATATATCATACCATAAGTTTGTATCTAGCACTTGAAGTTTATAAAAGTGCATCATGACTTATGTGGTATGCAATTTGCTTTACACTCAAGGCTATTTTCTTAGATTAATTATGTTGTTGCATATATCTGTTATTTATTTTCACAGATACATAATATATCATGAAGTATAAATACAATATTTATTTCATTAAAGCATCTATCAACAGATAATTTGACTTTTCCCAGCTCTATATGCTATCAGAAATATGTTAATTGTATGTTCAAATTATTTCTATTTTTCATTTTCTTTCTGCTTGATGTATCAACAATTGAAAGTGGTGAATGGAAAGAAAGTCATTCACTGTCATTGGAGATTTGTTACTTTGTTGTTGTTTCAACCAGTTTTGCCTGCACATTTTACTAGATGCATATAATATAAAAGTTATTAAACCTTTCTTCTGCATGAATTTTTTTATGATTATGTATTTAGTCCCTTTATTACTAATTATGCTGTTTTGTTCAATAAGTTTATTTTATGTGTATTTAATAGAATTACAGTTGATTTTAAAAATATTTGACTCCTATATTTTCTTACATTTCTTCCCACTTTTTCATGTACTTAGATTTCATGTACTTAGATTTCATGTAATTAGATTTCTATAAGTGTCTTTTTATTTTAGCTGATGTTTACTCGTATCTAAAATAAGCTTCCCTAGAAAATAGACTTTGAGACAAAAACTCCTATGCTATAGCTTTCTTGTAGTCAGAGAAGTGCTAGTGGAGGAAAAACTGAAGCCTAATAAGGCATATATATTCCTGAGCTGGTCACAGTTTCTTTTAGTTTGTTTGTTTGTCTTTTATTTTTGGTTACCTATGGTTAATTGTTACATGAAATCTCCAGAAGGGTTATATGAAATGATTATAACTTGGAGTATTCCATTGTGGGAATAAAAGGCTAAGATTTATTTGTTAGTGCTTCTGTTCTCTATCATTTACTGGTTATAGTCTGCCTCACAGAACACTAACTCCAAAATTTCTGGGTTGTGATTAGGTAGCCCCTACAGGTATATGCTGTGGAAGACAGAGCTTCCAGATGTTAAAGAAGGCTAATGGGCAGATGCAGAGTCTTCATGTTAGTCAGGTATGGTGTGGAGGTTCACACATTTGTGGTGATGGAGGTGGCAATATCAGTGCCAGCAGCAATGACCGTGACTTCACATCAGTGGAAGGTGTGTCTGCTATACTCTCCCTCCAACCCATTACCAGAGAGACAAGTATCTGAGATTGGAAATGCAAGTGGTTTCAAGCAGAACTCACATGACACACAAACTGAGCCAAGTACAGTCCCTCTCTGAATCTCTTGGATCTGCTTGCACTCAACTTCAAGTACATACAAGTGCCCATGCTTTTTCTCCAAGAGTTGAGATGCAAGTACAATCATTTTAAGAGACAGTGAGTTGTAGGAAACAATATAACCTAAAAGAGTTTTAGCAAGTAATAGAGTCCTCACTGCTACAGGTGGTCCAGCACTATAATTAAAGGATTTGAGGAATAAAAAGTACAGAGAGAGAGGGATTCAGAGAGAGAGAAGATGGCATTATGATAGGCTTAGAATATTTAAAACTTATTAGGATTCAGAAATTATATCATCTCTAGTTTTTTCTTATTTTCACCCCTTCCCACTAACCAGATGTCAAATATTTTTTTTTGCTTATTATGTAATTGATCTTTTTAATATCTACCCCTCCATGAATACTTTTAGGATGAAAAATACATTTTTAACCTCTCCTAGTTGCAGTAAGAATGGATTTGCTATGTAATTTCGAAAATTAACTTTATTTAGAAGTGGCCCATCATGCAGCAAAATGCCAGATATCTAAGGTTTTCCAAATTCTACTTGAAACTCTCAGTGGTCTGTGAAACTAAAGTACCATAAAAAATATAAAAACAAAACAGAAAGCTCACTGCTCTAGACCTTATATAGCATATATATTCAAAACAACAACAATTTGAAAAGTTAAAAAAAAAAGTTTGTTAGGTACAACTTTATGGGCTAGAACTCAAATATAAGGAGAGAGAAAAATAGACATTTTGGAAGGGGAATGAGAATCATATTTATGACAAGAAGATATTTCAAACATACATGAGAATCTAAATTTTTGGGAGGAACAGAAGGACAGGTTAATAGACAAAAAAAGTAAAATCATTGGGGGAATTTGTAAAGAGTTCATATGCTACTCTTCGGGTAAATATTACAGGAACTTTATAAAGGCAAGTCATAAGTCTTCAGCTACCTGAACTGTCTTTCAAAGCAGAATATCTAAAAGCACACTACTTACCTTATATTATAGTACATGTATGCCCCAGTGAATTCCAGGAAAGCAATAAAAGTTAGTGTATCTAGAATTAATTTTTGTCAATATGAGAAAAAATACTGGTGATGCAAACGTGATAAGACACAGAAAATGACTGGTCATGGGATCACATGTAACTTCTGTGTTTGCCAGTTTGTTTGTTTGTTTTCCTGCTTCTCTGATACCTTGTTTTACAGCCAAGGAGGATACTCTGAGAGCAAATCCTGGGTTGGAATTCTGGGAGATAAGCCTGGTGAATTTCATTCACAGATTGTGGGATTCTCAGGCTGTATACTAGAGAGTTGGAAAAGATTAGAAAGTCAAGATCCCAGGCTAGGCCTGTGATCAAGAAAAGCAATCTCTTAGCAACTTTACCTCAGAATGATGGACTGAGATGCTGAAACTGACCAAAGCAACAGACCAGGAACTCATGCCCAAGCCAAAGGGTCATTTGAATTAAAAGAATTTATGTCAGCCAGTTCGGCTATCACCTGCTGTTAAACTTGATTTTTTTTTTTTTTAGGATTTTATTCTCATTCCCTATAGCAAAAAAGGTCATTTATTCAATGATTTTATCATATTCATTGGCTATTTGGAGAGAGGACACTCTTGTGAATTGTTTATTCATTTAGTTGCTTAATTGTTTACTAGACTGTATGTTTGTTTTCATTGCTTTGAAACTATTTTTCTATTCTAGATAAAATATGATATATATCAGAAAAAGTAAGAGTTTAGGTAAAAATCTTATGTGATACATACATACATGCATACATGTTTATATAGACACACACACAAAGGTAAAAATAAAGATGATGCATACGCTATTCAGTGTGTGCCACCGTGTCTTGATTTTTATTCTATTAGTATCTTTTGATCAGGAGACAAATTTAGTTCTAATGTAGTAAAACTTGCACATTTTTAAGTCAATTATCCAATGTGTCATTTTCTTTTACATAAAATGAATTTTGTGTCCTTATTAATAAAACTTTACCTATTTAACAAAAATAAAACTATTTTGTCTTAATATTTACTGCTTTACCTTTAATATTTCAATCCACAATCCTTCTGAAATTTACTTTTCTGTGTGACATGATGTAGTTATATTCATATACATGAACAATATAACACTGGAAAAAGAAATAAAGCAAGCAATCCTATTTTACAAATGCAGTTAAAAAAATAAAAATATTTAGGAATATATTTAATTAAGGACATGAAAGATGAATACTCTAAAAACTCTATAATTTAGATGAAGGAAATTGAAAAAGATGCAAATATATCTTGTGTCATAGGTTGGACAATTGATATTATTAAAATGTCCATAAAATTCAAAGTCAGCTATCAATTCAATGAAATCTCCATCAAAATCTAATTGCATTTTTTCACATAAAAATAATTTTTTTCACAAAAGAGACCAAATAGATAATGCAATCCAGAAAAAGAACAGAGTCGAGGCATCACTCATCCTGATTTCAAACTATACTACAAAGCTATAATAATATTAGTATAGTAGTAGCATAAAAAGAAACACATAGACCAATGGAACAGAATTGATAGCCTGATAATAGCCTTTTGTATATATAGTCAACTAATATTAGACAAGATACCAAATATATTCAATGTCTCTTTAATAATGGTGTTGGGAATATTGTATAACCACATTCAGAAGAATGAGACTGAATCCAAGCTTATAATACAGAAGTTAACTCAAAATAGTCTTAATACATACATATAATCCATACATGAGTGAAGTGATTGGTATTTGTCTTTCCTTTGAACTTAAAGAAATGAGACTGTAAGAATTTCCAAATGAGAAAGGGGTGTGCAAATATTTTCTCCCATTCAGTATGGTGTCTTTTTGTTTTAGTGACAATTTATTTTGCTGTTTCACTTTTTAGTTTGATGTAGTTCTGATTGTTTATATTTTTTATTTTCTATGCTGTTGGAGACAAATACACAGATATCTCTCAAGCCTGTCTGGTGCAGTGTTTTCCCTGTTTTATCCCATGTATTTTATGGATTCAGGTCTTACATCCAAGTATTTTAACCATTTAAGTTGATTTTTGTGTGTGGTCTGAGATGGTGGTGTAAACTCATTCTTTGCATATGACTGTTCACTTTCTCCAACACAATTTACTGAAGAGACTTTTCATTCTCCTGTATATATTCTTGTCTCTTTTGTTATACATGGCTACCCATATGAGGAGGTATATATAATTTTTATTTTTATTTTTACTAGTTAAGCACAATTTAATTGTTTTAAAGGAACAGACAAAACAAAGACTTACACACAAAACCTAAAACTGTAAAACTTCTGGAAGAACACATAGGGAAAATTCTCCTTGACACTGATCATAGCAAATTTTTTTGGACATGACAACAAAGCACAAGCAAATAACAAAAAATAAATATTAATAAATAGGACTCTATTAAAGTAAAAGAATTTGCCAGTAAAAGAAACAATCTGCAAATTGAAAAGGCATCCGGCTGAATAGGAGAAGATATTTGCAACTGTATATCCTATAAGAGGTTTTTTTTTAAAAGATTTATTTTATTTATACATACAAGAACTGGGGTACAGGCCAGAGGTGCAGGGGGTGAGAGGATTCACCAGAGATAGAGTGGGGAGCATAACAGGCAGATCTACCGAAACACACTGCTGAGGCGAGCAGCAGGAGAGGCAGGAGAGGTCTGCTGCTCCATGTGGGTCCTCTCCCTGGCCGGCAGGGATCTAACTCGTGCTGCAGTGGCTGCGGTTTGCTTCATAGTGCGTTGCTTAACACACTGTGCCACCAGGGAGGCCCCTATCCTATAAGAGGTTAATATCAAACATATTTAAACAACTCACAAGGTTCACTAGGAAAAAAAGGCAATTCAGTTTTAAAAATGGGTAGAATTGAATAGACATAAAAAAATCCAAGAGGTACAAAATAAGTAGTTTTCATTGATAGTCAGCAGAGAAATGTAAATCAAAATAGCAATGAGAGATTATCTTGTACCTGTTAGAATGACAGTCAACAAAAAGATAACAAGTGTGGGCAAGGATGTGGAGAAAGCGAAACTCCTGTGCTCTGTTGGCGGGAGTGTAAATTGGTACAGTTACCATGGAAAACTGCATGGAAGTTTCTCAAAAAATTTAAAATTAAGTATCGTACGATCTAGTAATTCTATTTTTGGTATACTTCTACAGCAATGAAATCAGTATTTGAAGCTATATATTCACTCCAACTATATCACAGCATTATTCATAGTTACCAACATATGGAAGCAACTTAAGTGTCCATCAATGAATGAATGGCTAAAGAAATGCAATATATGTACTGCATTGACACACACTCATGCGCGTGCACATTGGAATATTATTCAGCTATGAGGAAAAAAGAAATCTTTCTGTTGTTACAACATGGGTGGCATTATGCTAAGTGAAATAAGTCAGACAGAGAAAGGCAAATACTGTGTGATATCACTTATATGTAAAATATGAAAAAAGTCAAACATTTAGAAATAGAGAATATAATGTTGGGTTACCAAGAGGTGGAAAAAATTGGGGGATGTTGGTCAAAGGGTATAACTTCTAGTTACAAGATGCAGAAGTTCTAAGTGTCTTATGTATACATTATGATTAAGAATTCTATATTATATTCTTGAAAGTTGGTAAGAGGCAGATCTTAATGCTCTCAACACATACACACACACGCACACCTGTTTATGTGACTTGATGGAGGTGTAAGATATGGTGGTGAACATCTATTCTGTATGTATCAAATCAACTCATAGTACACCTTAAACATGCACCATATTATATGTCATTATAGCTCAACAAAGCTAGGGAAAAGTATCATATTTCATTATAGATGTTCACTGGCCTCAGTACCACTTACTCCCCAACTGCCTGCAGTGTTATTTGTCATATGCATGTTGACCAAGTCATTGTGGGTGTGTTTCTGGATTTTCTACTGTTTCTTTCATTTGATTGTTATTTTTCCAGACACATTCTTACTTACTGTAATAAACTATAACTGGTTGGAAGTTCTTAGATTTTATTCTTCTATAATATTGTATAGAATGTTTGTATAGAATTAGCTAATAAATTTGCATCAGAAAAAAACTTTTGAGATTTTGATTTGGAATGTTTGAATCAATAGATCAAAGAGAATGTCAATCTTTTATACTACTCCTCCCAATTCATAAGCATGTTCTATCTTTGTATTTATTTAGGTCTTTGATTTCACTCAACAATGTTTCAAATATTTTGTTAGGTTTCTTTCTAGATAGTTTATGCTTTATTGTTATTGTCAAAGTTACCTTTTACATTTTTATTTTATATTTCCTGTTGCTGGTAGGTATATAGATATACAATAGACTTGGATATATTGGCTTTATAGGTAGTGATAGTGTTACATTTAATAATTTACACATTTTAATAATATTTTTTGGATATATGATATATGCAATCACAGAGCTTATAAATGTTGAACTTTATTTATTCCTTAATATCCTTGTACATTTCAATTATTTTTTCATGTCTTTTCAAGACTTCTTTGTTCCAGTACCAATCTCTGAGGAATGTTGTCAGTAATTTAACACGATTATATTTCTAGATGCTTTGTTAGAATTTCCTGTCTAGAAACAGACAACTAAATATGTTCCTAGTTTACTAAAAGTTTTATTTTTCCATGATCTGTATTTATTTTCTCTTTGTTGATACAATTGTATGATTTTTCTCCTTTTCATTCATTTGAACATATTGATTTAATTTTGATTGCTAAATATTTACAAATCATGAAATAAAATGGACTAATTTTAATATATTGTAATATATGGTTTGGTAGAGGCTTTTTTATTCATCTGTGTTCAAAACAAGATGGAGTAATTTTAAGTTTTTGTAATATTATGATCAGAGTTCGGTAATACGATTATGTGAGTCTCCTAAAAAGACTGGAACATGTTTTCCCATTTTTTTGGCTTTTTTTTTTTTACATTTTCTGGAAGGACTTGGGTAGAATTGGTGCTATTTCTTAAATACTTAAGAAAATATGCTGAAAAAGTCAACTTGACAGACTGTTTCTTTGTGCAATATTGCATAACCCCCAGACTATCAGGGAAGCCCCTAACTTTCCTTTTTGTTGAAAGTTATGTGTTTATTTTCTATTTCATTTATTTATGGTTTCTATTTCATTTATTTATGGTTTCTATTTCATTTTATTTATGGTTTTATCTTTATTATTTCATTCAATCTACTTTTTCTTTTTTGTATTTAAAGTGGTGTTCTTTTTCCTAGCTAACTGAGGTGGATAATTAAATATTATCAGCCCTTTTTCTTTTCAAATAGAAGAATTTAAAGCTGTAAATGATCTCAGAGAGCATTGCTCACAGTATTTTTTTTTACATATTTAGTTAATAAGATTTTCTAATTTCTATTGTGACTTTATTTCTCAATCATGCATTATTGAAAAGTATATACTTTCGGGCCTCCCTGGTGGCACAGTGGGTTAAGCAACGCACTATGAGGCAAACCGCAGCCACTGCAGCACGAGTTCGATCCCTGCTGCCGGCCAGGGAGGGGACCCACATGGTGCAGCAGACCTCTATTGCTGTGCCCGCTGCTCCCCTCAGCAGTGTACTTCTGTTGATCTGCCTGTTCTGCTCCCCGCTTTCTGTGGTGAATCCTCTCACACCCCCCCACACATCTCTGGCCTATACCCCAGTGCTTGTATGCATAAATAAATAAATCTTTAAAAAAAAAAAAAAGAAAAGTATATACTTTCTAATCATATGATATTATGCTGTAACTTAATTTACCAGTTATCAGTAGTCTGTATATGTTATTATTCAATTATTTGAAGCTTGTTAACTTTTGGTTCACATTCACTATGCATTTAATATAATGTACAACTATTCAGTTTATTCCAATAAGTTATTTTTATTTGTTCAGATCAATATTCTTACTATATTTTTGACTTTTTGTTCCATAAGCTATAAATACACTTATTTACTTTATAATTTCATTTCTCTTTTTAACTTCTGCCACATTTTTTCTTCTCTCCCCATCCCCACCATCTCCGAACTGTATCAGCGGTAGCATATATAAGTGTGTACAGAGTTTTAAAATTATATTTCCTATCATTAGCTTGTTCTTTAACCTATGTGAAACATTTATCTTTTTCTGTAGAAATTCTTCTAGACTTAAAATTGTTTTGCCTTACAGTAACATAATATCCAGCTTCCTTTTGAGTAGTGTTTTTATGATACATCTTTTGATATCTTTTACATATATGGACCTTTGTGTCTATATGTTTAAGTGTACTTCTAGCAAGCAGCATAGTTAGGTTTTATTTTTTAATCTTTTAGTCAGAATATTAAGTATCATTTTACTTAATTTAATTGCAGATTGAGGTTGACAGGCAATATCATACTATTTGTTTTCTATATAACACATATTTTTATGTCTTTTCTTACCTTCCCTAGGATCAATTTTTAGTATTATATTTCTTTAGTATATGTTAGTTATACATTCATTTTCTTCCTTTAAGTGATTGCCACAGTTATTAAAAGATGTATGTTTGACTGTAAGTTACTACTTTTTCACTGCTGAGTCAATGCAAGGATCTTGGAATGAATTGACTCAACTTATCCCATTCTCCCCTTTTGTGTCATTATTTCCCCTAATGTTTTATTGAAGGATAACTGACAAAACTGTAGCACATTTAAAATGTACCATGTGATGAGATACATGTGTGTGTGTGTTTATGAAAGGATTCCACATATCAAGATGACTAATATGTTATTAGGATGCATTTCATTCTTTATACACTGTAAAACTCCCCAGGCATTAGTGTTAGTTAATATCAATATTAATTTATACTTAATCACAGACTTATCCTTCACTTTCTTAATCCCCCCTCAGAGATTATTTTCTTTCTGTTTAAAGAAATTTTTTAGTATTTTTTTAAAAAACTCTGCTAACAGTAAATTTTCTGTGTTTATTTGTTAAAAAAACCCTCTTTTGTTATTTCTCTTAACTTTTGGAGGATATTTTCTTTACCTATATGATTCCTTCTACCAGATATTACTTCACTGTCTTCTGGCTTTATTGTTTCTCTTAAGAATGCACTAGAAAGTCTGTTCCTTTTAAAGGCAATATTCTATTGTCATGACTACTTTTATAATTATTGTATTTAGTGATAGGCAGATTTACTTTGGTGTGCCTGGATGTGGTTTAGATTGTCTATATTCTTCTCAGGTTTGGCAAACCTTCTGAACTCTATAATGCATGTCTTCCATCACTTTAAAAAAAACTGTGGCCATTATATATTCAAATACAGATGCTTCCCTATTATTTCTCTGTTCTTTTTATGGGACCCAATTACATATAAATGAGATCTTTTCACTATGTCATACATTTCTCTTATGCTTTTCTGGATTTTCATTTTTACTGTGATTTGGTTTGCATGATTTCATTAACTCATTTTGCAGTTCATTATCCCCTATTCTGCTTACGTCTAATCTGACATTAGACCTCTTTTGATGTTCTCAATTTATTTTATTTTCTGTTCTAAAATTTTCATTTACTTAATATATTAATCATACTTACTTTAAAAAATTGCCCTTTACTTTTAATATATTTATTGGGTTTCTTTATGCGGGTTTTAAACCTGTTTATTTTTATTTTTTTAGTGCGTGCAGATTTGTCTTTTCATGTGCCTAATAATTTCTAATCAAATGTCATTCATACATATTTGAAATTTTTGAGTCACCATACAATATAATCTACCTGCAGAGAGGGCTCGTATTTTCTTTTGCTAGACACTTAATTTAATTATAGAGTGGTCTAAGTGAAGATGGGTTGCAGTTGTAGGATTTTTCCTACTGCTGCTCTCTGCTTCCATCAGTATCTTCATCCATTACTTCCAATCAGAGCTTAGTTTATTCACTCGGATTGCTTTCCCCTGGTAAATACTGGAATGTTATTTTTGTCTACTCACTTTGACAAGAATGCCAACATTGCCAGTCTGTTCCTCACAAACAATTTAGCTTCTTAGTTTTCACCTGTGTAGCTTCAGAAATTGGCAAATACGTTGCAAGGAAAACTTGTCATATACCAATGTCAGTTTTCTATCCCTCTGTTCCTCAGAATCTTAGCCTCCTATTTGGAATGTTAGCTTCAAATTTCCACTTTTCCCCCCTAGGATTCTATAAAACGCTCTTGTTTTCTCTGTGCTTGAGTTCATTCTGCATGAAAGTCTGAATTTTCCAATTCTTATTCTGACCTCAGAATTTGTATTTGTATGGGAAAATATAGGGGAAAAAACCACAAATCTATGGACTTGCTTTTCTTTATTTTCTCTCTGTACAAAAACCTCTGTCTTTTCTAGTAGAGTTTGCTTTTGAGCTTTCCCAGTGCCTTTAGACACATGTACTTGTTCTAATTAATATTTTTTATTAGATTTATAGAAAACTTGAGCAGAAAGTGCACAGAGGTCACATTTTTTTATTGTTCCTGTCAACAGGAATGTTGCTCCATTGCCAAGTATCATATCACAAGTGGTGAATTTCTAAAGAGATAATCTTTGAAATGATCTATAGTTTTTAAAAAGAACATTTACCTAATATCTACATATAAAACTCTGTAATATAAATGACAAAAATACATATTTAAATAAAATACTGGGGGGATTTTTCAGCAAAATTTAAAAGGGTAAATATACCAAGACCTCATAAAAGCTGGCAATTAAAATAACTCAAAAGGTAGATGAACAACGTTTATGAAAGTTTTTTTTTTTTTTAAAGATTTATTTATTTATGCATACAAGCACTGGGGTACAGGCCAGAAGTGGGGGGGTGAGAGGATTTACCACAGAGAGCGGGGAGCAGAACAGGCAGATCAACAGAAGTACACTGCTGAGGGGAGCAGCGGGCACAGCAGGAGAGG
>JAGFMF010011858.1:940453-954797 GCA_019455555.1 Galemys pyrenaicus
GGTCCCCTCCCTGGCCGGCAGCAGGGATCGAACTCGTGCTGCAGTGGCTGCGGTTTGCCTCATAGTGCGTTGCTTAACCCACTGCGCCACCAGGGGAGGCCCAGTTTATGAAAGTTTTAATGAGAAGGTAGATTAGTAGATATTCAAGAATTTACAGAACTGATAATGAAAAATGCAAGTAAAAAATTTAATGAGAAAATGTATTCTATAGATAAAATAAGAATTTGCTAAAGAGATAATAAAAAAGTTTAGGGAAAATAAAATCAGACATAGATTAGGAAAAGAAAATATGTGAGCATGTTAAGTACTAAAGGGTTTTGGAAAAACTGACTTCTGCTTTTAAGCTTGTTACCATTCAAAGAGGAGAGGAAAGCAAAGTGAATCATGATACTTGCAAATGTCTGGAAGATCAGAAAACAAGCCCTTTGACTAGGAACTGTGTGATTTGTCCTGAAACCTAGAAGAACTTTCTGCCATAACCAAGTCCCTTCCCATTTAGATATAAAAAATTAAAAGAATCTTATATGAATAATTGAATTAATTATCTAATTAATTGGGGTAATGTTGGTTTACAGCAGTTGTCTATGACTCAGAGGTACAGGATCACACTTCTTCACTGGCACCTGTGTTACTGCACCACACCCATCACAAGTGCATCCAGAGTCTCTGACATAGTCCATTGTGCCCCTTCCACACCCGACTCTTCACCTTCCCCACCCAATAGCCTCAATTCTACAGTCAGGCTTCTAGGATTTGTTTTTAGTTTGGTTCTGTCTGACCCTTTGTTTTGTTTTTCTATATCTGACATATAAGTGAAACTATGCTGTACTTGTCCTTTTTCTTTCATGTTTTGCAAAGCATTATCCCCTCCAGTTCCATCCATGTTGTCATAAATGGAAGGGTTCATCTTATATATTTTTAAAGTATCTGAGTGGTATTCCACTGTGTGTATATATACCTCATGTTCCTAATTCTTCACCTGTCCTTGGGCACTCAGCTTGTTTCTATAGCTTGGTTATTGTAAAGAAAGCTGCAATAAACAAAGGAGTGCATAGTAATTTTGCATTTTTGGGTAGGTACCTAGGTGTGGAATAGTTAGATCATGTGGTAGGTTTTTTTTATTATTTTGAGAAACCTCCATTCTGTTTTTCCATAGGGTTGGACCAGTCTACATTACTAACAGTATATGGAATTCCTTTTCTTCACATGCTCATCAATACTATTTTCTTTTCATTTTTTGCATAGAAGGACTGGGGTGATGTGTAGGGGGAGGGGGTTAGCTACTAGGCCTGGATAGAACTCAGGCAGTAGCAGTGATAGTGCTGAAATTTAACCCCTAGGTCACCAGGAGGCCCCACATTTTATTTTATATTATTTTTTGTTCTGTTTGCATTGGGCATCCTCATATATGTGAGATGGTATCATTGTGGTTTGATTTGCATTTTCCTGATGATAAATGATGATGAGCATTTTTCCATGTCCCTATTTGCCATCTGCATATCTTCTATGAAAAAGTATCTATTAAACTCTTCTAGCTACTTTGTAAAATAGGGATTTTTTTTTTTTTTTTTTGGTATTCTTTTTGTTGAGTTTCATGAGTTCTTTGTAGATCCTGGATATCAGGCACTTGTTAGATGTAGTGTGCAAATATTTTCTCCCATTTAATAGGGTGTCTTTTTGTTTTACTGAGTTATTTTTAACTGTGTATAATAAGCCTTTTAGTTCAATATAGTCACATTTGTTTATATCCTCCTTTCATTTCTCTTGCTATTGGAGATGAATTCTCAAAGATGTCACTGAAGTCAGTGCCTTGTAGTGATTTGTATATGCCTTACATTCAAATTTTTATACAATTTGAAATAAATTTTGTACATGGCATTAAGACTGTGATCTAGTTTCATTCATGACTTCTCAGTTTTTGCATACTGTTTACTGAATAGACTTTCTCCAGTGTATACTCTTGGCGTCTTAGTCGATTAACTGTCCATATAATGTGGGGTTATTTCTGGATTCATATTCTATTCTATTGGGTTGTGTGTGGTTTTTGTTCCAGTGCCACACTGTTTTTATTACTCAAGCTATGTAACACAGTTTGAAGCCTGGAGGTCCCCAGGAAATCTGGGAGTGATGCTACAGTTTTTTGAGTTTTTTTGGTCAGGATTATTTGTGGTCTTTTTGCATCCATATGAATTTTAGTACTGTTTGTTATATATATATATTTTAAATATTTATTTATGTATGCATACAAGCACTGGGGTACAGGCCAGAGGTGTGGGGAGGTGAGAGAATCCACCAGACAGAGCAGGGGGCAGAATAGGCAGATGGACTGAAACACACTGAGAGGAGCAGAAGGCGAGGCAGGAGAGGTCTGCTACGCTATGTGGGTTCCCTCCCTTGTCGGAAGCGGGGATCGAACTCGTGCTGCAGTGACTTTGGTTTGCTTCAGAGTGCGTTGCTTAACTCACTGCACCACCAGGGAGGGCCCAATGTTTGTTATATTTCTTGAAGAATGCCATGAGCAAGAAACTTTGATAGAGATTTCATTGAATCTATATATTGCTTTGTGTATGATGGTCATTTATTTTATTTTTTTTAAGATTTTTTTTTTAAATTTATGTATACAAGAGCAGGGGTACAGGCCAGAGGCTTGGGAGGTGAGAGGATTCACCAGAGACAGAATGGGGAACAGAACAGGCAGATCTACCGAAACACACTGCTGAGGGGAGCAGCGGGTGAGGCAGGAGAGGTCTGCCTCACCATGTGGGTCCCCTCCCTGGCGGGGGATCTAACTCACGCTGCTGTTCTGGATTCGTGACAGTGCGGCACTCAACTGGCTGCACCACCAGGGAGGCCCCCAAGAACTCATTTTAACAATGTTCATTCTCCCAGTGCATGAGCTAGTAGTATTTTCCCATTTTTATGTGTCTTACTCTATTTATTTTATAATGTTTAATAATTTAATTGTACAGGTCCTTCACCTCTTAAGTTTATTACTAGGTATTTAATGCTTTTTGATAACATTTTAATTGGGATAGTCTTGATTTCTTTCTCTTCTTGCTCATTGTTTGCATATTTCTGTAAGTTGATTTTGTAACTGCCACTTTGTGTAACTGATTTATTATTTCAATTAGTTTTAGTTGTATATTTACGGTTGTCTATCCATACTATCATGACACTTGCAAGTAGTAACAGTTTTATTTCTTTTTCCCAATTGGGTTTCCTTTTATATTTTTCTCTTGCCTAATTGCCCTAGTTAGGAGCATGTTGAATATTAGTGGTGCATGTGACACCTTTGTCTTGTGCCATGTCTTAGAGGAAGGGCATTAAGTTTTTCATAATTTTACCATTGATAATGATTCTAGCTTTAGATTTGTCCTATATGGCCTGCAGTAGGTTGAGGTATGTTTCAATTGTCTTCATTTTTGGAGGGTTTTTGTCATAGTAGATATTGAATTTTATCAAAAGACTATATGCACCTATTAGCAAAGAGTATATGATTTTAATCTTTCATTTTGTTGATGTGATCAGTTACATTGATTAATTTTTAGATATATAGCATGTTTGCATCTCTGGAATAAATCCTACTTGCTCCTTGGTTATGATGTATGATGTGCTTTTGAGTTCACTTTGCTAATGTTTTGTTGAGGATTTTTGTGTCTATGTTCATCAGGGAAACTGGTCTGTAGTTTCATGCTTTTTTGTGATACCTTTGTCTGGCTTTGGTATCAGAGTAATTTTGCTCTCATAAATTGTGCTTGGTAACATCACCTCTTTCTCAATTTTTTTGAAACTTGAGAATTATAGATTCTAGTATGTCTCTGAGGTTTTGTAGAACTCATTAATGAAACCATCTGATCCTGGTCTTTTGTTTTTTGGGAGATTTAAACATAGTTATTTTTGAGGAATCAACCACATTTCAACATTAGTCTTATACAAATCCCTAATATTTAAAAAATAAAATTGATTAAATGTATCTGGTCAAATATAGGGAACTTCATAAGATATTCCAAGTAAAAAGAAGACTTTTAAAAAACAAAAAGATGAAAAACAATGGACATAACACCAACTTCCAGTTTAGACAGAGTAGTACACATGAGTTCAATCACTATGACACTGAGCAAATAACTAACTTCTTTGAAATGCAATTATCCTCTCTAATAAGGTTGTGAAGCTAAATAAATGAGGAAAAGCATCTGGCATATAACATGTGCTACCAAAATACTGATTTCCTGCCTTCTCTGTTTTTGGTGATTCATATTTTCACCATCTTCATAAATAGATTCTGTTATTGCAAATTTATATAATAATAACTTTGTAAACAAAATTCTTTCTTTGGGCCAGCCATATTAAATAATTAATAATTTAGGTCCTGTACCTGTATCAGGTGCTCTGCCAATCATTGTACTTGGTGATGGTATATATCTATGGTTATTAATCTTTCTTTGTATCTGTGGTTATATTCTCTCCCTCATACATAATGAAAAGAGCTTGCATCTTCTTTTTATTTACTTGTGTTTTCTGCAATTTATCTCTTTTAATAGTCTTTTGGAGAGCCAGCATTTACATTTATTTATATTCTACTGCTTTATCTCATTTATAAATTATTAATCTATAATTTTATCTTTATTAATTCTTCCATGCTTTTCTTATGCTCATTTTAAAGAATTATTTCTAGCTGTTTCCCTTGAATGATTAATTCATTTATTTTTGTTGTTTCTTGTTTAATAGTAAACCATTTAAGCATTAAATTTTCTTCTGGGTATAAGTTTGGCAGCATCCTGCCAGTTCTAAACCTCTGTAATTATAGATTTGATTTCATCTTTTATCTGAGTTGAAAATTCTTCTTTTAAACTTCTTAGATTTCTGGGTGCTCCAGCACCCCAATATATGTTAAAACTGCTAATATTTTAATATATTTTAGCTGAGTACATAATCACAAATCTGAAAGCTTTTACCCCTGAGTCTGTTAGCTGGGTGTTGTCATGTGTAATTTAGTTCCATTAGAAGATGTGGACGGAAATGATGGAATGATGAAGTGATGTAACTATTATGCTGAAAATGAAAGACTGTGTTTCCCTCTTTTCAATGCCTGAAATGCAATGTAATCTTGGACTACAGAAAGGAAGCAACGTGTTGAAGTGTGTGGAATAAGCAAACAGAAAATTCCAGTGTCCCTGATATCAAAGAACTGAACTATCTACTCTGATGGCTTTTAAGAGAATTGTTTGTAGGAGGAAAATCAACTTCTGTGTCATTTAAGAACTGTTATTTTGAGACTGCACCAGCAACTGCAATTATGTCAAAAATACTAATCATTCCTAAATGAACGATCAAGTTTTGTAAACATTTCCTGTATTTTATTAGCTTTCAAAGTGTATCAGTATGTGTATGCCTGTTTTTTCTATATTTATACTTACTTATTATTCAATCTACCCAATAAATCACCTTATTTTTTTCATTATGCTTGGTAACATACTACACTTATGGGATATTAATACACTCATCACAAAATAAAAAAAATGATTTATATGTTCTATTTCTTGTCTTTATTATAGTGGTTAATAGCAGGCTCTGGACCAGATTGAATCCAAACACTACCAATATTCATGCTGTGTGAATATGGACAAGTTATTTAATCTCACTTTCCTTGTTTCCAAGTCAATTAATAGGAAAAATACAATAGTAGTGTTTTTAGGACAACGGGAAGTGTAACAAATGTTGAAGTTTTCCCAAAGGGAATAAGTAATCATTTTTTAAAAATAAGCTAGATATTGACATTTTGCATATAAAGAACTCTGAAAAGTAATGCAGAAATGAAATCTGCTAAATATTGCTTATCTTAGCTAGCATTTTCACAATATTCTTCAGTGCAAGATATTTTAATCACAAATACTTGGGTGGAAATGTGCCATAAAAATTGTTCTTGTAAATATTAATCTAGATTATTTGGATCTACTAACTATTGGGAATGCTGCGCCTTATATGAGGTACATGAATTCAATTTGGGAGGTCTGTGAATTGAAATAGATGAATGTTTATGTGTATATGCATATGCATATATTTTGGGGAAAAGATTCATGAAATTTTTCTTATTCTCAAAACTCTCCATATATGCTTAACTGAAACACTGGGGAATAAAAACAGTATGTCCTCTGTTGTATTTTTCTTTTCTCATCTCTCTTGTTGATCAAAAGTTCATCTTCTCTATCATCATTAAGCTCTGGGAGTATCAATGGATTTTCATTCTTTTTATATAATTTCCCATTTATTTATAATTATTTCTTATTTAAGTCATTCCCTTACCATTTAATCCATACACAGTCTCTCTAACAGACTTCTTTTTCTAACAAAAATGATTATCTTTTAATATTAATTTTCTGATCGTTCCTTTTGGTAGCTGCAGCGATTCATTTTCAGAAATAAAAGTCTTTCACCAGCTTATCCTGATGCTGTTTGCTTTTCACTGTTTTGTGTTATTTCATATATCCAGGCTTGGCCTTTTTACATTTATTTCTCTCATTCATAAATAACACAATGTCTAACCCTACTTCAAGTGAGTCACTTTAGATATTGAGTAGACTTTCTCATTTGGCACATTTTCCAGCAGTGATTTTGAACAATCATTTCTGATATAAAGCAGATATATATATATACATATATATATATATATCCCATACATGTCACAATTTCTATCAGACTTTGCCTATTCCTGCCTCATTTGTGAGAAAATCTTTATATACCCATGACAAATACTCTGATACTTCAAAATAATGCAAATATCTTCCTACTGAAATAGCTCAGCTTATTAGGCTGACATTGCTTTGAGACACATGCTGGACAATGATATCAAAAGAAAGAAAATTTCAGATAATACACTTCATGAATATAAATGTAAAAGTCTGTAACAAGCAGTAGTCACCACTATCTTTCTTTTACCTGCCCTAACACCTCTTCAACGTTACATCATTTTTATTTAGTCTCTCAATATCACATATCTCTTGCTTCTCATCTTTTCTGCTGTTGTCTTACTTCAGACTTTTAATACTTATCTGAATTTAAGTATGAAAAGATATTCAATTGTTTCACAGGCTAATTTACTATAATTAGTATCTTCTATCTCCAAATTTTCAAATGTCCAAAATTTTCGTCAATCTTGTTTCTTAGACTTTTATGTCACTATACACACTATGCTCAATTTAGGGCACTTCCGGAATCCTATGCTCAATCATGCACCCATGCTATTTGCTATTTGTTTTTAACACTTATCATATTCCTTTTTTTTTTATCATGGTCTGTGTCTCAGACAATTTTTGAGATTTATATATATTTTACATTATTGTTCATTTTTGTATAATATGTGCTTTCTCCTTTCAGGTGTAGTCCCCATAAAATTCTCATCACCAATTCACCCATGCACCATCACCATATCCCCTATACTATCTTGTGCTTTTCCTTCCCCTATTTTGATCCTTCTACCTCACCCTCCCCTGCAGAATATCTCTGATTTATAGTTGCCTGTTAATTTTGTTTTCTATTTATTGTTTCTCCCTTTGGTCCCTCATATGGTCCCCTTATATTCCTCCTTTATAAGTGAAACCATCTTTCTTATATCAATTGATGATAGCACTTGCTGTTTGTTAACACACACTTGGGATATAGATAATATCAGGTCTTATTTTCTTTCCTTGTTACCTAGCTTTCTTTTTTTTTAAAAAAAAGATTTATTTATTTATGCATACAAGCACTGGGGTACAGGCCAGAGGCATGGAGGGGGTGAGAGGATTCACCACAGAGAGTGGGGAGCAGAACAGGCAGATCAACAGAAGTACACTGCTGAGGGGAGCAGCGGGTGAGGCAGGAGAGGTCTGCTGCGCCCTGTGGGTCCCCTCCCTGGCCCACAGCAGGGAATCAAACTCGTGCTGCAGTGGCTGCAGTTTGCTTCACAGTGCGTTGCTTAAACCACTGCGCCAACAGGGAGGCCCGTTACCTAGCTTTCTAATAAGACTATACAACTTAAGAAGAGCCTCCCTGTTGGTACAGGGGTTAAAGTCTTAGTGCTATCAAGTCACTGCTGCCTGAGTTCAAGCCCCTCTCCACCCACCCCAGCCAGAGAGTAGACCCACACGGCACAGCATACCTCTCCAATAGTCTTGCTGCTCTCCTCAGCAGTTTATTTCAGTAGATCTGCCTATTCTCTTCCCACTCTGTCTCTGGTGAATCTTCTCACCCCCTGCACCTCTGGCCTGCTCCCCAGTTCTCGTTTGCATAAATAAATAAATCTTAAAACTTAAGAAGCTCTCTAGTGATTCTCTGTCTTCTTGCTACTTATGACAGAATATACATTGTACATACATAGATGCTAGATTATTAATAAGTACTTTTTTTTGACAATGGCATCAGTTAGATTTGGTGGTTTGGAATAAAACCTGAAATGCCGATTTCTTCCAGATGCAAGCCTCATTTGAAAAAATCTGAGTATGTTTTTCTGCTTCTATTTAGCAAGATCTTTTAAGCTGAAATTAAATCACACATGTCAACAATTTTTGCATCCCTGGTTCTGTAATTTTCTTGTCCAATGAATAATAAAATATTTTCACACATTTGGTTAATTCATAGCTGCTACCCTTACTTACATTCCCATTCATCTTTGATCTTTTCTTTGACCAACTCCAGACCAGCATTGCTTTTCCTATACAGAAGGAAAAAAACAAAACACCGCTTTAATGTATATTATCATACATGATTTTGGATACCTAAGAACTTTATCTTTTCATTTAATAAATATTCACCTTGGGACACTGAAATTCTCACCCAACTATGAAAATTATAATTTATTTGTCTGCTTATTGTAAAACATATACAACAATAAAACAAATATAATTCATATTGGTTTTATTCATATTCACAGAGACAAATTATTTAATATAATTTCTTATGCTGTCTAGAAATTCTTATTTTCAGTTTGATTGGATATAGTTTAAAAATATTCCTCTATATTATTACTGTCTAGACACTTATACATTATTTTATTGCTCAAGTATATATTTAAAAATATATACTTAAGAGGAATTATTGAGATTAAAGTATCTGGCAACAAAAAATTGTTTTCAGCATTTTAGATGCTAGATATTATTTTAACATTAGAATTAGAAATGTTGAGTCCAAATGTTATAAGTCACAATAGTCTTCACAAAAATCACCAAAATGATTTCAATATCCATTAACTTCTGACTGTGTATAATTTAAAGGTTGTGAAATTGCTATAATTTTCATAAAATTTAAAAAAAGCCACATGCTGAGAGGGTTTATAATTATTGTGCATAGTTTAATTTAACATTAGTTTAAAAATATTATCGAGCACCTACTATGTGCCAAACATTATGCAGTAGAAGAGTGTTTTCTTAGGAAAAAATACCAAGTATAGTTTAATTTTAAAGAGAATACTTCAGTGGGAAAATGTAATCAATAATTTGTCTCTCAACCTCAGAACAATTAAGTTGTCCCTGTTTCCAAATACCTAATTGGAAAAGTTCCAACTCCCTTACATTTCTATTGTATTATGAATAATGTTTCTAGCTCTCTAATTTTGCTGCTAATCAAACACTAAAAAGAGATCTTTATACTTTCAGATATGTTTTGAAAAGGGTCCTCCTAACATATGCACAAGGGAATTATAAGTTCATTAGTATACAGTTTTTCAAATTTTAAATTCATAGCTCATTATGTTACGTTAGAGACAAAAATACAATTTTACACTTATACAGCAGTACTAAATTAGAATTAACATCTGATTATGAGTTTTAATTTTTTAAATTAATCTACTACTGTTATCTCTAATTTAAATAAAAAACGACCTGTACTATTTTTCACAAACAATACTTAAAATATAAATTAGATTCATTTTCAAGTATAGTGCTTTTCAAAAATATGTAGTTATTTCCTGAGTTTAAAATAATTTCCATATTTTATAGTATAGATTATAATGTAGACAAACCTAAAAATAAATGCAGGTGTTTTTTTTTTTTTATTTTAGAAACATTTGCTATGCTTCTTTTTGACTCATTCTTAATTCAGTTAAAGTTTGTGTCTATATATTTCAGTGGGAAATGGATTGTAATCCAGTGATACAATATTTTACTCCAATTCACAGAAGCAGTTATGACATCAATTCTGGCCATAGGAAATTACTCGTTATGACATATGTGTATACATATACATGCACAATAAAACAGCTAAAAAAAGCAATATAAAAAAATCTTTCCAGGATGCCAAAGGTTATGCTTGCAAAACCTACACATCTCTTTATTTTAGGTTTTATGGAACAGTTCAGGAAGATCATCAAAGTTGTATTATAAAATAATTGAAATTGTGATGAAAATTGAAATTTTGATCAAGAAGATATGATATTCTTTCTCATTTTTTATCACCATAGTGAAATTATTTCACTGAACTGTACATGAAAAATACTTATTTCATTTATTGCAATTATGTTACATTTCAGCTTTTAAAAAGCTCTTGTAAATACTAGAAAGACTGCTGACAATCCTGAATGTCAGGAACATTTTTCATGATTTTGTCAAATCTCTCCCTCTGAACTGTATCTGGAGAACTGCTAACAAAATCTATATGTGTAAAACATGGTCTAATCATGTAATTTCCTTTCTATTACCTTTGGATAATTTTATCAAAATCCTCTTCACCCATCCAGTCTGAAAAAACACCAAATCCTTATGTGCCCTTCTAAGATGGCAGATTCCCTCTTCCTTCTGTCCCACCTCATTTAGAATGTCTGTCTTGTTCTTCTATGCCTGGATCATTCCAACTCTTTCCTTCCTACCAGTTCCTGGTACCAAGGTGGTTTTCGTCATTCTTGAATCACTCAGGCAGGTCCAAATTTCTCCCTTGCCTGATTTACTGCAATAATTAGAAATTATACCTTGAAGGACTGCATGTGATGATACAGGCAACACCCAGTAAATTAATGTGCTCCAAAAGTTCATTTATGTTACTTATTAAAAGTTGGAAATTCATTCACCCACAAAAATGCTAACTATAATTATTTTTCCATGCTACATTTTGGATCATCTAATATATAGCTGAAATATATTACTGTTAAAAATATAATTTCCAAAATTCCAGCTTAAAAACTGGAAGTCAATAAATGAGGTATTAAAAATAGCCAAATTCATAGAATTGGAGTGGGATGGTAGTTACCAGGGGCTGGGGAAGTGGGAAGTAAGAGTTACTAATCAATAAGCATAAAATTTCAGTTAAGTAAGATGTGTAAGTTGCAAGATGAGCTGTACAACATGGTACCTATTTTCAGCAATACTGTCTTATACACTTAAAAACTTAAGTGTGAAAATAAATTAAATAAATAAAACAGATTAAAATTAATTTAAAATAAAAATTAAAAACCTGGAAGTCAAACATGCATCATTGCATCATCTGCTCTTTGCCCCTCCTTGGCAAACAATGTAGTGCCAGATATTTAGTAGACATACTTTGTGGTTATCCACTACTTCAAAACTAAGCACCCTAAAACTTACTGAGTTGAAACCAGTTTCATGTTCTTACAAGTTTGCAGTCTGCGTTGGGTTTAGCTTCTGGTGGTTTTATTGCTGGTGACTTTTGTGGGTGAATGCAGCACTTAAGTCAGCTATGGGCAGTAAGACTAAGCTTCTTGATATTTCTTTGTATTTCCAAGACTACTCTTCTTGCTGTTTCCTCTCTTTCTAGGAGCATATCTGGGTTTCTACTCCGGAGGCTTAAGGCCCTTGTGAGTGCAAAAGTGGAAGCTGCCAGATGTTTTAAGAAATGGCAGTGTCATTTTAGACATATTCTTGCAGTTAAGCACATCATTCTTCTAGTCCAGATTCAAAGAGAAAGGACCACACAAGGAAACGAATCCCAAGAGAATGATTCATCAAAGGGTTACTAATGGAACAGACTACCACATGGTTTATTATGTTGACTATTATAATATAAAACAATATATGCTAGTCTATAATACTAGTTAGAATATGAATTTAGAATTTTGGTAACATGCAAAATTCAAGTATATGGAAAATTAGTATGTACAGATAGTGACTTGCTTATTTTTTTTTATATATATATTTTTTTTAAGATTCATCTATTTTATGCATACAAACACTGGGGTACAGGCCAGAGGTGTGGGGGGGGGTGAGAGGATTCACCACAGAGAGCGGAGAGCAGAACAGGCAGATCAACGGAAGTACACTGCTGAGGGGAGCAGCGGGCACAGCAGGAGAGGTCTGCCGCACCATGTGGGTCCCTGCCCTGGCAGGCAGCAGGGATCGAACTCATGCTGCAGTGACTGCGGTTTGTTTCATAGTGCGTTGCTTAACCCACTGCGCCACCAGGGAGGCCCAACTTGCTTATTTTTTTAACAGAGTTCCACTTCACTACCAATAGAAATTAAATTTAAAATTTTTCACCAGAATTCCTCATTTATAGTATTAAATACATTTGTGAAATATTAAGTCCTCTAAAATAATATACCAAAAATATTTGACTAAACTCAAAATATACTGTTTTTCTTCCCTCCCCAAATATTTGAGTTGCAATTGACTTCAATTTCATAATTTAAAGTGTCCTCAGAAGTCACTGTATCAACATCTCACAGAAAAAAAATGATGAATCAAAATATCCTAAATAATGAGTTTGCCAGGTTAATATTGAATGACACCACAATTGCTTATTTTAACCACAATGCAAATATTAATGGAAACTGCTTATTATGAGTAACATCAGAGTAAAGTGGAAACCTGACTCCCCCTCTTCAAATTCTACCCTCTCATTTTCTTCGTGGGGAAAATAAGTATGCTAGTTAACATATTTTGATTGCAAAAACCAAACACTGACTTAGGTAATCTAAATATTGTTAGGTAATCAGGATGAAGATAGGTAGAAGACTCAAAACAGCTCTGGGGAAAAGAACATTACCTAATAGAAAGTTGTCAATTAACTATTACTTTCTTTTCAAACTGACTTCTATAAATTGCCAGTTTCTAACAATGCACTTTACTTTTTCTATATTTTTGCTTCACTGACATATAGTTAACTCTGATTTTCATGTGGGGTGCTTAGTGAGATAGTACTTAGTGAGACAGGGCATTTCTTAATTGTGCAATTGTTTTACATGTACAGTATTGATACCCATTGGGTCTCAGAAACAAAATGCCAAGAGCACACACTGGTCATTATTAAGTCAAAATTAACCCCAACACTTTGCCAGACTTTCCTAGAGGGCGATATCTTTCCTCCCCACACTCAGAGAAGTACTATATAGGGTGACATGAATTTTCTGCCTCCTCTCTGGCTAACAAATGGCTAGCTGTCATAGTAGCAAGTAGGAGTTTCTCCACACTATCAGTTACAATACATATCATATTTATTCACTTGGAAAAAAAGCAAAGACACCATAATCTTAACACATCATCCAATATAATTTGTACATGAAGGTCATGAAAAAGATGTTCAATGCCATTATTAATTGGAGAAAACATGAAAATGCTAAAAAGTATGCATATACTGTTATGAACTGAATGAGTTTATCTCTCCCAAATTCATATGTTGAAGCCCTACTCTCCAATGGGATGATATTTAGAAATGAACCTTTGAGAGGCAATTAAAGTAATTAGATTTAGATCAGGGTAGTTTCTCCTATTGGGATTTAGTGTTTCATAAGAAGAGGAGAAATCAAAACACACTCTCTCTCTCTCTCCATACAGCAGGGAAGTGGTCTTCTGCAAGAAATGAAAGGAACTTTTATTGAGGATCTGAATAAACAAATATTTTGATCTTGGACTTCCCAACCTCTAGAACTAGGAAAAATAAATTCCTGTTGTTTAAGTTATCCAGTCTATGGTATTCTGTTATAGAAGCTGGAGCTGACTAATACACATGCCAAAGTATTACATTACAATATAATACAAAGTATTATATTACAAAGTAATACACACACAAACACATGTCAGAGTGACACAGGATCCAATTCAGAGTCCCAATGTACAACACTGAAACAATTTGAGCAACAAAATTATAAGTAAAGTAGTATTGAATTATAACCAAAAGTATACAATAAATATCTATGAGTCTATATGTGATAAATGATTGAATAATTAAACTAAAGAGAATAAAAAAAGTTCCCATGCAGAATAGTTCCAAATAATTTTTTTTTAAAGATTTATTTATTTATGCATACAAGCACTGGGGTACAGTTCAGAGGTGTGGGGTGGGGGTGAGAGGATTCACCACAGAGAGCAGGGAGCAGAACAGGCAGATCAACAGAAGTACACTGCTGAGGGGAGCAGCGGGCACA
>JAGFMF010011858.1:954847-977887 GCA_019455555.1 Galemys pyrenaicus
TGTGGGTCCCCTCCCTGGCCAGCAGCAGGGATCGAACTCGTGCTGCAGTGGCTGAGGTTTGCTTCATAGTGCGTTGCTTAACCCACTGCGCCACCAGGGGAGGCCCATAGTTCCAAATAATTTATATAGATTCTTTTTCTCAAGTAGGGAGAACATAAACCCCCATTCTTTGTTCCTTCTGCTTATCTAACCAAGCTGTTTCAAAGCATAGATCAAACCCCAATTCTTTTATGTAGTTCTTCACCTGTTCACTCCTCTCCACAACCACTGATCTTTCTCTCTTTTAAACATTACATATGGGCTTCTCATAGTGACTTCCTTCCAAAAAAATTGTTATGCAAAAAGGTAGAAAAAAAAAGAGAATATTTTACATGGAGAATATTGATAAATCCTATTTCAGACAATTGATTAAACTGATTAAAGTTAATATCAAAAGTGATGCTTTGTTTAATATATGTTGATATGATTCAGTAAGAATCTTCTCAAAAAATTTTAACCTATTATATCATGAGAGAAACATCAGACAAACCCAAATTAAGGAATGTTCAACAAAACACCTCACCAGTACTCAAACTATTACTATCATCAAAAACAAGGACAATCTGAGAAAATGCCAGAGCAAAGAGGGATATAAGGAGACATTTTTAATTTTTTAAAAATTTGGAAAACATGAGGAATCCAAGTAAACATGAACTCCATTTAGTACTACTGGTTCATTAATTTGGCATACAAAGAATAGTAATGTAAAATTTTAAAAATAATGGGAATTTTATTATCTTTGCAACTTCTGTAAATCAAAAACTATATTAAAATAAAAAGTTCATAAGAAATAGAGACAAGGGATCCTATAATGACACTAATAGTCTTAGATATTTGATAGAACACTATATGTTCTGTGATATTTTTAATCAGATTTCTTGCCTAAATAACTGTAACTCCAATACCTTTGATAACTGTAACTCCAGTAGAGTACTAACTTATTTTTGTCTGACTTAGTTGCCAGACAAACTTGCCAATATCCTCAAAACAGTGAAACTTAGTGCTCAGTCTTCCTCAGGAACTCATAGACTTCTAAAAACCTGTGTATTTGGATACCTTTGCTCTGTGAATGCTGTACTCACTTTTCTTAATTTTAAACTTCTTCCTATTTACCACTCATGGCTGAGGACCAGCCTTTATTTTCACAGCACCTCACAAAACATAAGGTATTCCTATTCCCCTCTCTTTTCTCTAAAATGTGAATTTACATCTCAAAAAGCACTTATTTGACTGAAAAACCTACCACCAAAATGTTAATAAAATCTATATTTATTGGGCAGAGTATTAAAAAGTAACTCCTTAGAAACAGAATATTATCCCTTCACAGGGACCAGATGAAAGGAGGGAGGGAGTTAGACTCAAAAAGAATGAGTCTCATTCCCTAATGATATACAAAATATTTCTTTGAAAGCTACAACCAATAGATGAACAAACAACAATCTCTTATTTCTCTACCTGAAAATTTTAATCCTGAGACTATCTGAAACTTTAAATAAAATTCTAAAGTTAAAAATACAATGAGGTCAAATATTATTATAGGTAAAGAATGGATATATAGGAACTATATATGAACTATAGGAACCAAAATAAGAATTAGATAATCAGTTATTATTAGTTTATATAGTTGTATGATGCAGAATATGATTACCTTACACAGAAGTAACCTTTGTATTCTGCTAAGTATACTGACTATTGGGTCAGTAGAATAGATACTAATATTTTGATAAATTGACATGTATTTGTTTTCTCCTTTCCTCATTTTCTGGCCTTCTATTCATTCAGTGAGATTATAGAATCAGATAGGGGTTGTTAAAGTAGCATACAAATAAAAGTATTCAAAAGATAGCCTTTTCATTTCAAAAACTGAGGTACATCATCAAGATGGTGGTAGAGGAGTTTCCTTGTCTTGTTCCCAAGAGAACCATCAAACAATTTAATGGAGAGACATTACACCATGAGTCCCATGGTTGAAGGTGAGGCTACAGTACCATTTTCATTTCAGAGACCAATACAGGTTGAACCCAGGGTACACAGAGAATATTTATACTTCCTTGGAGAGGAGCTTTATTGACAGAAAAAACTAGCCTTGTTGGTCTGGAGCCATGTCACTGATATATATGCTAGTACTGAAATATATAAAGTAAATGTTAACAGACCTAAAGAAAGATATTAACAGATGCACAATAATACAGGGAGATTTTTACACCCCACTTACAGCAATGAATAGATAAATGCAGACAGAAAACCACCAAGGACATGATGAGTTTAATAGAAACAAAATATTCCACCCCAAAATACCAGGATATACATTCCTTTCAAGTGTTCACGTAACATTCTCAAAGATAGACCACACGTCTTTTCAGATCATAATGGCATAAAACTAGAAATCAACCAAATGAAGAAAGGGGGTAAGCCATATATTTGTCAAAAATAAACAACTAAACAACTGTTATGAAATAACTATTAGGTTAATGAGGAAATCAAAGTATAACTTAAGATGAATAAAAATGAAAATATGACTTATTAGACATAAGGGATACAATAAAAGTAGTACTTATAGGGAAATATATAGCAATATCAGCTTATCTCAGGAAACAAGAAATATAAGTATGAACTCTAAGCTTACACAAAGACAAACTAGGAAGAGAAAAGAAAACACATAGATCAGAAAATGGAAAATAATAAAATTATAACAGATATTAATGAAATAGAGAGTGAAAATGCATTCTTCCAAAATTCTACAAAATTCATTCTACAAAATTGAGATATGGTTATTTGAAAGATTAACAAAATAAACAAATCTTTAGCCACAAAGAGGAGGTGAGAACACACCAAAAAAACAACAACAGAGAAATTACAACAGACACTACAGAAATACAAAGGCTATAAGAGAGTATTAGCATCAGTTACAAGGATAGCCTAGAAAAAAATGAACATTTTTCTTAGAAGCATTCAACATTTTAGCACTAATTCAGGAGGGAAAGCAAACCTGGACAGACCCATCATGACTAAGGAAATCTGAACGGCAATAAAAGTCCCTAGGATCACATGGCCTCAAGTGACTTCTACCAAACTTTCAAAGAATTAATACCTAGCCTTAACAAACTCTCCTATAAAACTGAAGAAGGGCTGAAACAAACCAATACATTATGTGCAGAAACAGTAACTTGAATCCAAAACCAGGAAACAATATCACAAAGATAGAAAAGTTACAGATCAGTATTTCAGATAAACCTGCAAAAATTCTTAACAAAACAACAACAAACTAAATAAACAATACATTAAAACATCATATACCATGATCAAGGATGACGCAACATTCTCAAATTATAAGGATATACCACATCAACAAAAGAAGGGATAAAAATCATATGATCATAATCACTCAACGTAGTGAAAACATTTTACAAGATTAAATATCCCTTTAGATAAAAATCCTCAATAAAAAGGGTATCAGATTCAATGGTGAAAATTTAAAGCTTTTCTTCTAAGATCAGGAATAAGACAAGGACGTCTGCTTTCACCACTACTATTCAATACAATTCAATGTTGGAAGTCTAGTAAGAGCAATTAGACAAGAAAAGAATATGAAAGAGGGCCTCCCTGGTGGCGCAATGGGTTAAGCAACACACTATGAAGCAAACCGCAGCTACTGCAGCACAAGTTTGATCCCTGCTGCCGGCCAGAGAGGGGCCTCACATGGTGAGGCAGACCTCTCCTGCCTTGCCCGCTGCTCCCCTCAGCAGTGTGTTTCGGTAGATCTGCCTGTTCTGCTCCCCGCTCTGTCTGTGGTGAATCCTCTCACCACCCTGCACCTCTGGCACTGTACCCCAGTGCATTGTATGCATACATAAATTAATCTTTAAAAAAACTTGAAAAAAAAGAGTATGAAAGATATCCAAATTGGAAAGTAAGAATTAAATTTGCAGATGACAAGACAATGTACATAAAAAAATCCTAAAGACTCCAGTAAAACACAAATAGAAATGATAGATTAATAGAGTAGCCAGGATATAAAATTTATATATATATCCATTATGAGGTTTTTTTTTTTGTTTTTCTCCATTGCGTTTTTTTATGTAAAGGGTGAACTAGCTGAAAAACGGGAAAACAATCCCATTTAGAATTTCATCAAAAGAATTAAATACTTTTGAATAAATTTAACAAAAGAAGTAAAAGACCTATACAATAAATCTAAAATATATTGTTGAACAAAATAGAAGACACAGAGATATGGAAAAGTATGCTATGCTCATGGGTTGAAATAATTATCACACTAAAATGGCAATATTATCTAACTCAAACTACAATCCCTATTAAATACAAAATACAATCCCTATTAAAATCCCAAAAGCATTCTTCACAGAAGTAGAATGAAAAAAAATTAATTTTATTTGTAATTACAAATGACCCTTGAAAATAAAAACACTTCTGAGAATAAAAGAATAAAAACCAAAGATATCATATTATCATATTCCCCAACTTCAAACTACACTCTAAAGTGAAAATAATTAAAACAATTTTATTGGTGTAAAAGCAGACATGCATCTGTAAATCTTTTAAAAAGTGCTATAATGATTCAGGAAGTCACCTGTTTTATGTTCTTTTGTACAATCAAAAGAGATTGGAATCTCTGGCACCAGGGTCTGAGAGTTACTGTAAGGAGCACAGGCTCCTTGTTAATCCACATAGCATATTTAGAATGAGCATGAATAAAAACCTTTATGGCACTAAGTCTTTAAAATTTCTGGGGCAATTTGTTATTATAGCATAACCTAGCCTATACTTACCAATGTACTATAAAACACTTAAAATTTAGAATATGAAACTACTACTACTTTTTATAGTAACTAAAACAAAATTAGATTACAATCAATGCCACTAAAATAATTACAGTTGTGTAAAACCATTGTGTAAATTGACATAGATGAAAACACTCATGGTAGAATTACGAGTGTTATATATATATTTCTCCCTTTTGTTTTACACTTAATCACATATTCAGAAAAAATAAAATGTGAATAAAAATTATGTACTCCTGAAATGCTTGCTAGGAGAAAACCAGTCTACTATATATAGTCTTAGGTACTATAATAGAAGATATAGTATGTTTTTCTTTCAAATTAAAACCAAGATTTTCAGGGGCACAAACTTTTGAAATTTTATGACATTGTAATTTTATTGGAATGCCAGTAAAACCAATCCAAGTGTAATAATTTGTTATGTTTTTTCAAAGGTAAAAATTATATGCAACTCAATTACTGATTCATTCTATTTAAAATCATGTCTGGTATCACAGACTGAATCAAGCAAGAATTGGTATATAATGTAAAATAAATACAATTCTACTTCATTTTAAGGTATTGTTAAATATCACAAGCATGCTTTTTCTAATGCCAAAGTTAATATATTGTGGTAGAATCTCAGGCTAGCTCTTTAGGTATACAAATTGCATGAACAAGTCATGGAATATTGGGATTTGAAGAGGTAGTGGGTACCTCTATGTAAGAAAATAAGCTGTGGATTTGGAAATATCTAGATTTAGCCTGAAACTTGTTCTGGTGGGTGATTTTAATTGCTACTTAAACTCAGGAAGACCCATTTTCTTTTACTAGAAAAACAAGCATAATATTATCTCCTGCCATTGATTGAAGCATTGAATGAAATAATGTACATAATACACTTAATGCAGTGTCTGGCATAAAATTATCTAGAAAATGGTAGCTATATTTATTACTTACCATGTAGTTTTACTCATGAGAAAACCCAAAAGGTTACCTTAACTCATATTATATTTGAGAATGCTTGAAAAATAGAATGAAATATACCATGTACCTCAAAAACATGAATCATATATACATATACAAGGATATTTGTATATATATGAAAGGAAATCACTATTTAGTTAACTTTTTAACCAAAGATTCTCAGAATGTATCTACGTCTTTTGATCTCACCTATGTCTGGTATTTTCCATCTACCCCTCTTCATTTACTTTCTCATGTCAAGTAGACAGGGACTTCCCTGGCTATAAGCTTTCACTGTACATTTTGTAGGACAGAGAGTAGAGCAAGTTAGGGAAGGCAGCGAGAAAAGATGGGTACTAGAATGACAACTTATCAATGTTTCTAGGGTAAGGAACCATGTGAGATTGTGGGGTGAAAAGCAGGATATGACTCCAAGACATGAGGTTAATTTTAACGTTAGTGGAAGCTGGGAAATGAGAAAATGAAGAGAGAGAGTGAGGACAGAGCCACTCAAGAAGTTATCAGGATAGTGAAATTTATACTCTCACCTATAACAGGTTTGCTGACATTGATATATCTATAACCGGATAATTGGATTCTAAACAAAATCTGGAATGAGAAAAACCTATTCACATACATTATTGGGAAAAGTATCTTAGAGAAGAAATGAATTGAATGATTTGAAGAACTAAATATTTAGGTACAGAGGGAAAATGGACAACAATTCAGATGAGGGCATTAGCAACAGACAATAATAAAGACTGAGATAAAAGGAGACTGGCTTGTGTTTGGGACTATGAGGATACTGCCCTAACTTTGTCCTTATTCATCTTTTTATCCTCTAGAATTGTCCATATGATAGAAAATGAGAATAACAAGAATATCTATTTTATGATAAATGGACCTGACCACAAAGAAATGAGCTTGCGAGCAGACACAGTTCATACAGGCTACAAACAACCACCTTCAGCCAGTAGAGTCACCCAACTGTGCCTGACTCAAACCGATGACCTTGAGGTGAAAGGTTCTATTATCACATTTCTGATCACCGAGGCTTTCCATGTTTTCTAAATTCTTTTTCTTACTATTCCACAGTGTGTTTCTTTTCTTGGCTATAAAGTCGTCTTCAGATTTGCAATGATATTTACCACTATATTGCAGAGTATTTTAACTGATGTTAGTTCAAATCAATTCTGGAAAAACTTTCCAGCCAAGGGAATTGCTTGCTAGCTGGTTGACATTGGAGGTCAAATACTCCAGGGTATGGGTCTCAAATCACTTAATTCTTCACAGCAAATTAGAAATGGGACTCCAGCTGGTGCTAAAAAATAAGACAGACTTGCTGTATAAGGACAAGCTGCTGCTTGGATTTTGAATCTTTATACTCCTAAAATTAAAAATATGAGACTAAATTTCCCTCCCCCAATCTCATTCTTTCAGAGTAAAAGCTTTCTTAACAAGAGCAAAAATCTGGCCACCTGATTTCAATACATAAATCTTGCCAAGGTATAAAAATAAAATATGATTCAAAACAGCAACCTGTAATCTCCTGTTGACGACCAGCTGTGCCTCCTATTAGTATTAATGGAAGTTACACAGGCATAATAAGAAGGAGGGGAAAATGCCACCTTATACTTTTTGCACACCTTAACATTTTTACAGCAAGTCTGATTACAAGGGTTTACTTGAGCAGCAATTAAACACTGATTGATTACTAAGTACAATTTGTATTCCAGGCAACATGCAAATGGCAACAAAATACTCAGATTGGGAATGGAATAAACTCTTCTCACATAAGATAAAGAATCATATTTTTAAAACAACATACTTTCTTCTATGGAGAAAAGAAGTTTCACCAAAGTTTTTTTTAAAAATAGTATTATTACACAATGAATATAAGGCTTTATTCATTTTAGGAATAATAAATGGCATTTTTTCTGCAAACTGTAGTTCCCATTTCACCTTTAGAATATAGCTGTCTATCCATGATGACAAACCATTTGTGTAGAAAGCATAATATTAGTCACAAATTCAGGAGAGCTCTGAGAATGAAAGCCCCTGCTTTTCTGAGGGGGTCTCAACAGAACACTATGACACTTAGAGAATAGGGTTATTTCAACTGACCTTCTGAGTCTTATTCTTCCCTTTACTTAAAAACTATTTTTTTTAACTTTTTTTGGGGAAAGAATATTTGACTAAAGTGGATTCCTTCATATGGTAAGGCAGAGGTATGATAAAATCCTTAATATATAATCCAAATATACTGACTTTGGCTATAGTAACAACTATAAACAATATTTTTCATAAGATTTTAGCACTGCAGAAATATTGTCTACATTGAAACTGAAAGCAAAATGAAAGTTTGATATATCCACATCCGTCATATGGGCAGATATGGTCCTTGGTGTAAGCAATCCAGCAGAGAATAAGAAAGGAGTCTTTGATCAGAGGAGGTGATGTACACACTTATACAAACACAGATACAATGTCAGTGTATATGTAGTAAAGTGAAAGTTTCATGAGAAAGAGATGGATGTTAGACCTCCCTGGTGGTGCGGGAGTTGAGCTTGGGGCTTCTGCAGCCCCACACTGTGGGGCTTCTGTAATCACTGAAGCACAAGTTCTATCCCCAGCCAGGGAGGGCACCCACATGGCACAGCAGACCTCTCCTGCCTTGCCTGCTGCTCCCCTCAGTAGTGTATTTCAGTCGATCTGCCTGTTCTGTTCCTCACTCTGTCTCTGGTGAATACTATCACCCTTCCCCACACTCCTCTGGCCTGAACCCCAGCTCTTGTATGCATAAATAAAATCCTTAAAAAAAGAGAAAGACATGGATGTTGAGTGTGTTCATGAATTTCTGGAGAAAATCATGGTGAGAATTCAGAGCTTTGCACTTCTAGCTTCCTGTTAAGAAAATCCTAATGATGTTGAATGGACATTTGCACTGTATCACGTTGCTACTAATTCAAGAAGAAAGAATGGGAAAAGCCCAGAAGTTGGCATGTTGGAGAAATACCAGAAGTGAGTATATTGATGTGAGCTGGAGGGGAATGGATGGAAAGAAATTGAAGATATAAAGATGTTCAGACCATGTCAGGTTATTTAGACCTTTTCTGAGGAATGCGAGTTTTACTTTAATTTTAATGAGAAGCCATTAATAGGTTTAGATCAGAAGAGTGTTATGACTGAAGTATGTTTTTGACTATCAACCTAGTTGCTATCAAGATCTATCTATCTATCTATCTATCTATCTATCTATCTATCTATCTATCTATCTATCTATCTATGGATATATAATAAATATGACTTACCTTGGAATCTGCATTTTCTTGGAGAACTTACTGATACACTATTGTTTTCACTTAAAAGAGAAACTAGTCAATAATCTTATAGTCAAATGTGTTTAAAAATAAAAACCAGAAATCTGTCACCATTTAAGGTATTGTTATCATGTGTGTTGTGGAAAGTTGGAAGAATAGTAAAGACAGGACTTCAAAGCTGATAAAGCAAAACATTAAAATATAATAGTTGAGAGCATGTGTCCAGCAGCTTGCCTTTCTTTTGGCAGGGATACATGGTTGTTTATTTCTCTGTGAAAATTTCTAGGTACAAAGACTTCATATCGTCCCTAGTAGACCATGCTAATGTTTAGTTACTTTGACAGAGGTTGCTTTTCTTATATCCAATTAAACTTGCTCATAATTTATTAAATCCATTTCCTGATCTGATGTCAAAATAGAAAACAACTGCTCATCATTCTTATTAAAAAAAACCTATTTAAATACAATAATTTATTTACATTTAGCTAGCATTATCTTCTCTAGGATAAATGATCTCAAATTCTTTAACCTTTCTCTATTTTTGTCACTCTGGCCAATTTTTTCTTATTCTCAGAATAATCTATTTTAAAGCATGAATTTCTTCTTGTATCACATACTTTGATTAGAAACTTATACATTAAACAATTTAGCTTAATTCAAATAATGGGAGAAAGATTTTACAGTAGTTAACGCATGATACTTATGTGAAAATGTATGGTAGAGATCATGGCCTAAGCATAGATTTATTATATGTCAACCATATATATTTATATATACTTTAATATATAGTATATATAATATATAACATATTTATTTTCTATATAAATATATAAAATATATTTATTATATATTTATTATATGTCAACCATATATATGTGTGTATATACATATACATTTATGATACTTAGGATATGGCTGATATTTGTAACTTATATGCAGTCACATATATAATTTACATATGTACATGCTTATTTATTATAGCACAGAAGGGTCTTTCTATATATATTATTACTCAAACATCAAGATTATTTAAGGTCAAAGACATAGAATAAAATAATATGATAGATGATAAATAGATAAGTAGATATAAAGAGAGAGAGAAATAGAGTCTTTGGGAGCACATAGGTCCTATCAGTCTTTCAAGGCATATAGATTGAGGGATTCTTGAGCAACAATGCAGGATCTGCCACTAACAATCCTACAAAAAAGTTATCAGAAATTTCTATAAAATGCATAAGCATCAGCTTCTCTATCTCTAAATTCTGATTATTGTGATGATTAAATAATAAATGATGTGTAATGTCCTAGGCATGCAATAGATGATCGATAAAGGCAGGTATTTTTATTACTGCTAAGTAAAATTAATGATTAAGCATGCATGGTTTGACAGAGAACGCAACACAGCAATCGATGGTAGTTAAGGCTAGTACAGATGGGAAGGTGGCTTTGTCCATAAACTCTAGTCATTCATTATCCAGCAACAACAAGTGAGGGCCAGAAAAATCTTTCCCTAGAACAATGGTGGATGCCAAGATCCTAACCGCTCAATACAATCTCTCCGAAAGAAACATTTGGTGGCCTTTAAATAGAAAGTATGATGCCAAAAGAATGCTTTTGGTTCCACGTTTTTTAATCTCCAAATTGCAAATACTTATGTTGAAAAATGTCTCTTGACTGAAAGATGTATTATATTCTTTAGGGGGCCAAAGTCAATCCTGAAATATGTTAATGTTATATATTAATGGTGGTGCTGAGGGGGACAAAAAAAATCATAAAGCCCTTAAGAAACAAACTTTGGTGTGTGTTTGACACAGATGGTTGGAATAAATTATGGGACTCAATAAAAAGCAGTTCAATTTACTTAGTTTTAAAATCCAATTGGACATTTATCAAAGATCACATTGTGAAATGCATTTGTGCTACTTGGAAGAGTCATGCTAATCAGCATCCTCCACCCACTCACCCCTCAAAAAAAAAGGAAAAGAAGAAAAAAACTAAAAGAACTTTCAATTGAAGCCTAACACAAGATAGTGAATTTGTGGGTTCAGTGATGATACATTCTAATAAATCAAAATATATATACTGAGTGGTAGCATACATACACACAGACAGGCAGATGGAGAGACAATCGATGGTGGTATAAACATGTAATGTGTTCTAAAAGAATGCTAAATACTTTAGGAATGAATGGTTATTCTATCTACGATATAAACTACCAAAGAATCTTTTTCATATACTTTGCTAAAAATATGCAAATATTCATAACTTTAAAAATGTCAGTTTATTTATTTATGCATAGGAAAGCAGGGGTACAAGGCCAGAGTCACGGGAGGTGAGAGGATTCACCAGAGACAGAGTGGGGAGCAGAACAGGCAGGTCTACTGAAATACACTGCTGAGGGGAGCAGCGAGATAGGCAGGAGAGGTCTGCTGCACTATGTGGGTCAGCTCCCTGGCCAAGGATGGAACTAGCACGCTGCTGTGCAACAGGTGCTTTAAAGTGCAGTGCTCAACCCTCTGCGCCACCCGGGAGGCCCCATTATGTTTTTTAATAGATGGAGAAGACAATGCTCAGAAAACTTGAAAAGACAAAAAACAATGAAACTAAACGTGTTTAAGACATGAAATAAGTAAATGGAAGTTTTCAAAATTATCAAAACTACTCTATATACATTATGTACATGATTATATTTATCAAATACTGCCAAGTGAGTTGCTAGAATCAGAATGACAATAGGAAATATGTTTTAGAGTAAGCTTCTAGTTTAGAATTTTATGATTGACATACATGATAAACTCCCATTTTTAAACATAAAAAGATGCACTTGGGTGTGCGCTAGTGGAAAAGTACATGAGCATGCTGATTTTTAATCCATTTTTTTTCATTCAATCAAGATGTATTTGAGTATACTGACTTATTTCCAGACAATATGTAAACTGAGGGATTCAAAGATTAACAAGACATAGTCTTCTGGTGGGGAGACAGATTCCAAAATGTGTAACATTCAATACTGCAGGCTGGTATGAAAGCATGAAAAAAATGACAAGAGTTTAACATATTAGCTGTTTCATGCATTCATCCTAAAATTTTCTTGCACTGGCTCTGATATTGGGGATACAGACCTGAACAAAACTTTTGTAGAAAATACACTTCAGTAGGGAAAGACAGATGATTAAAAAACACATAATTAAAACTGACTGTGTTAAGTATTGTTGGGAAAAATAAAGTAGGGAAGAGGGAAAGTGACTGGAAGAAATGGGAGCTTTGATTTTAAACATGATGATCAGAAACTTTACATAAAAGGTGCTTTTATGCAATTCTTGACACTGTAAGGGGTTAAATATAGGTATATCTGATGGGATATTTTTACAGGCAGAGGCGACAGAAACCTGTGTGGACAGAGTCAGTGGGAATAAAAACAGGAATTAGGATATGAGAGGAACAAGCAGCTACAATAGATCACATTGGACTTGTAGTCTACAGTAAGAACAGTTTTCTACTGCATAAAATGCAAAGATATGATGGGTTCTTTAAATAAATAGTACATTCCAACAATTATTTTATAGTAGGATATTATATTATTCAGATTATTTTGTCTCATTAGATAATACTTTAGTAGTACCCAATATCTTTTACTCTTTCCCATAATTAGCTAATTTGTTTACATTGCTTATCCAATGTATATTTAATACCTATCATCTTATATGTTCTTTAAAATTGTCAATATATTTCCCTATTGTTAATAACCTTATTTCTAAAGACTACATGAAATTTGAGTTGCATCCATTCAGTGGTATGATTAATCCGGCCTTTTTTTTTTAATAGGATATTTATGCTGTTACCTTTTATTTTTACATAAACAACATTGTAATGACCAATATTTTAAGGTAAAATTCGCATATGAGCACAATTGTTTCCTTAAGGTAAAACTATCAGAAATGGAGCTGTTGGGACCAGGAACCCACAGGCACATGTGCAATTTGCTCTATATTGATGAAATGTTCTACTTATACACTGTACCAAGTTTTTGCCCATTTTAGAATATGATGACATTGTTAATTTTTGTACGACTTGATTAGTCTTCACATTTTTTTGGCCAGTCTGCCTGGGAAAAAAATTGGCATTCTTTGATTACCAGTTTGGCTCATTCGATTTACTTTTTTTATTAACCATTTGTAATTCTATTTTGAGAAATTACCCTTTATACAGATAATACTAGAAATTGTTTCTCCTTAGGGTTTCTGTACTTTTTGTGTTGTTTAGGGAGAGAACAGTTAAATATTTATGTCCCTACTAGGCACTGTTTTAGGCAGGGAAGATAACAGATTAACACCCACTCAAAAGCTCCAAAGACCTCAGTCTAGGGGAGAAGGCAATCATGTAAGCAAAACAGAGAACAAGAGCAGGATCCCTTCATTACTCAGATGATTAAAATGATCATTATAGTTTATGCTGGAGAAAAGAAAGATAGCCACTAATTGAGAGACAGAAATCCTGGATTGCAGGTTTCTATTTCCAGACGGATTTAACAGGTAGAGCTCTGCTTCCTAAGTGTAACAAAAGACTAAGTAACAATTGATATGTGTTTGGAAATTCACCCTAGGTTTCCAATGCCAATGAAGAGTCCCATCCATGCTGGCTTATGGAAGAAATAACCACACACATCCACAGAAATCACTTGCTGTGGTTGATTTTCACACATTTACCCAAGTGAGTATATGAATATGCAATTACACATGCATTGCAATCAGAGTGATACTTCAAAATACATATTTGATCATATCATTCCTCTGCTTTAAAAAACTTCCAAGACTTCTCATTTCTTACAGGATAACATCTAAAATCCTAAACTAAGACTAAAGCACTACATGACATGCTTATCTCTATGACTTATGTATGGATTACTCTTCACCTGGCAACCTGAATTCCAGGCAGCTTGAAAGAGCTTCCTCTCCTTTTTAGCAGAAGACCCAGCCTTTGCACATGCTACTTCCTTGCCTAAAATGCATTTAATTTCTTCCTTTTTGCCTCCTTAACGTCTATTGATTGTCTCTCAGATCTTAGCAGCAAGGTCATTTCTTTAAGGGGTCCTTTACTGATTTCCTAGTTCACTCTGCTCTTGCAAGCTCCTGTTTTTCCTCACTGTCATTATCCATAGTAAATGTATTTTTATGATTATTTGACAAATGTTCATTTCCCTAATTCAACTGCAAGCTGCATAAACAAAGTTTACTTCTATTTTGCTCACTGTGATATATTTGGTATTTTTTCACTAGTATATGTTAGGCTTATGATTATTTATATGAATGACTGAAAAAATGTAGGAGTATCTCAGACCATTAAAGTTAATGATGGGACATTATTATATGAGCTAATTTTTAATGTCCAGACTTGATATATATTGTGTCCGTTAAGTAACACAGCTGGGCTTCTGTATCTGCTGGTTCTGCATCTGTGGATTCAACCAAGTATGTGGCAAATATTTCGTTTTAGTTAGCTTACAATGATTGGGAGTATACTGGAGATATACAATTTTTCTTGTCATATTTCCTAAATGATACAGTATAAACAACTATTTATATAGGATTATATAAACAAATATTGGATTAAGGATTATGAGTAATCTAGAGATGATTTAAAGTGCATAGGAGGATGTGCTTAGCATATATGCAAAGACTAGGCCATTGTATATAAGAGACTTCAGTATCCAAGGGCTTGGGTATTCTGGGGGCCCTGGAATAAATACTCCTCTGATATAGAGGGATGTACTGAACAGTGGTGATAACACAGCTTAGGTCTCCTGGGAAGTAGATTCTGAGACAGAAATGTACATGCAACAAGTCAACTGATTGGAAAATATTTAAATAAGGACTTGTGGGGGTGAGGGATGAAGCAGAATGGACAGAGAAAAAGGTGAACTCTTGACAATATGATCCTGAGCAATCTATGATGTTGGGATGGCCCCTCAAAGGTAACTTTAATGAAGAAAGTCCAAAAAGCTTTATAGTCCCACATCAGTCAGTACTTGACTGTCCTTTACTGAGGTGAATGTCTCTCTTTAGTCAAGGGCAGTTAGCAGAGAGCTGACATTCACCAACACTTCCAGCAGTTGTGGGAATGTGTCCTCAGTCTTTAACAGGTTGGTAGGTAGGGAAGATCACAATCTTCCCTGACCAAAAGGAAGTTTCTGTCCCAACACCAAAGATAAATGCACTTGAAACTTTGAAAAGACAAAATCTCAGCAAGAAAACAGAGACAGCTTTTAATGCCAGCTGCTGGAATTACGGTAATTTCTGATGATGAGAGAGAAGCAACAAGCCCAAGGAAGAGGATTCAAGGTAATGAGGGAAATTTAGGAAATATATTTTCTAGAGGATATTTTTTCCCATTCAGTCAGATAAGTCTATAAACCAGCTACATACACTAAAATATGATAGCTAATCATACCCAATTGTTTTTCCAGAACACGGTACTAGAGAACATATTTCTAATTTTAGTATTTAATTAATATTACAAGGCACTTTGCAAATCACAAAATATTATCACATACATTTTGACATATATTTTAACTGTTACAGTAACTCCATTCATTCTATGATAGTGTGCTTTTGAGCTAATGATTGTAGTGACAAGAACAATATGTAAATATGTGTGTGTATATATATTATATATGCACATACACACATATACATGATTATTTATTTTCAAATTTTTAATTATATTCATAAAACTATTTGAGTTTTTTAATTAAATATTTATATATTTATTTATTTATGCATATAAGAGCTGGGGTACAGGCCAGAGATGTGGGGGTGGTGAGAGGACTCACCAGAGACAGAGTGGGGAACAGAACAGGCTGATGGACTGAAACACACTGCTCAAACTGCTGAGGGGAGCAGCGGGCCAGGCAGGGGAGGTCTGCTGCACCTTGTGGGTCCCCTCCCCTGTGGCTGCAGATGTAGAGCTGAGACTTAACCCCTTGCACCACCGGGGAGGCCTCTCAGCTTCTTTCATTTCTTTTTTTTTAAATTAGATTTATTTAATTATATTTGACATCACATATTTGTGTTTTGAATTGACTCTTTTCCTTAATACATATTTACATTGAGGTATCAGTAGTACTTACCACAGTACTTAAAAACAAGAGCATTCAATAAATAATTATTGAATATCTTTTTGAGAGACTTGTAGTTTCTGTGTAATCTGTATTTTTTGTAGTACTTCATAATATATATGCTTATATGTAGCACTCACATATTTGTGCCTATGTATAGGATCCGTGGCATATGAACTTGAATAAATTACACCAAGTTTATTTCATAAAATATGAACTAATACATGTATTTATTATCATCTTTTTGAAGAGGACTATTAGAAATATTTGGACACAACTGATTTTTATTCACTTTGGAGAGGTTTTAAATTGACTTCAGAAATTCAGGTGAGGGGAAAATAATGTTCATGACTAATCAAAGCTTCTGACTTTTGGGGGAGAAAATTACCTTTCAAGATATGTCAGAATGAAAAATTGCTTAATGCTAGACTAAAGGGGGAAATAAAGTCATATGGAAATCTGAATTTTTAGTTTCTAAACATGTGATACTAAAATCAAAGATGATTCGTACATCTTCCTTCTAACTGTGGTAATAATAATAATAATAATAATATTCATCCATGTAATGTAAACTATTAGGTTGAGGTGTATTTTGAAAAGTTTGCACATTAGATGAGCTGTCTCTCCAAAGACTACAAAAAATTAATGTGGAACACCTGATATTTGATTGTGGTTCCAGATGGAGGTACAGCTTGACAAATGCCATCATAATTTACAACTTTTAAAAAGTGTGGTGTGAATGCATTTGCAGTAAGCGTTAAACAGCTTGGTTTATTTACAGGTACCACCATGTATAATGTGGAATTTCAATGGATTTAATGTATTATTAAGTTCAATCACTGATCACAGAACATAGGTGTGGCAGGTAAGCGATGTGATTAGATGATTTAATTAAATACCTCAGAACAGGATACATCTGTTTGCTGAGTTTGGGGTGGTGGTGATGGTGGTAAAATAGCATTTAAATTTTATATTTGATTACTGAGTATCAGTAAAGAAGCTCTTACCTTTGGAAAGAAAGAATATTTGAGACTAAACCTCTATGGTGATTTAGGAGAATAATAATCACAGAAAATAAATGTATAAACATATATTATTTATATTATGCATAAATGTATATCTTTTTCTGTTCTTCTAAATGGGTGTGTGTGTGTGTGTAAAACCTCAGAGGATGCAGATGAATTTGGCGGCAGGTAAGTGAAGTATGGTTGTAGGGAGATGCAGGAATATTTGACCTTGAAACACAAAAAAAGAAAGTAGTTAGCTCTACATATTTTCACTAGAAAGTCATTGATGGGTATTGTGATTCACTTTATAGGACTAAGCGGAACATTAACAAGAACACATGGCTAAGTAAAACTAAAATTTCTAAAATGAACTGATTAGTAAATAAACTAACTTCAGGATTTACTGTGATCTTTAGGTATCAAATATCAGTCTCATGTTTCAGTTCTGGGCTAGGAACTGATTATCCAGTAGACAACCAAGTCACACATGGGCCTGCTCTTAGAGGAGTTTATGTTCTATATGGAAGAGACATATCAACAAAGTCACACTTAAAGAAATGAGGAAACAAAATTTAACAGGGCTATGTAAAAAACAGAATGTTAAGAGAGAGGGTGTGTCTAATTTTGTTGTAGTGGAAATGTGCCAGAGAAGTCTTCTTTAGACCCAAAGAATGAGTAGAATGGGAAGAGGTCCCAAGATGAAGGATGTGAACAAAGAGAGAAAAGTGACTGGGGGATGGGAAGAGTCCTTTTGTGGTTGGAACATAAAAGATTTTGGTAAGAGTGACTCTATGTGAGGTTGGAGAAGAGGTAAAGGGTACATTATTCATTCAGAGTTCCCTAAGGAGTTAGCATTTTATTCTCACTACAATGGGGTTCATTGAAAGATATTTATATCAATATTTATAGATATATCTGTATTTATTTATAAATACATACGAGGTGTGGGGCTGAGAGAGAAGAAAAAGAAAAAAGCCAATTAATATTTTTTCAATACACAATCTTGACAGGTGAGGGATAAGAATATGAGTAGGTTGGATCTTGGTGGATGCAAGAAAGATAGAAAAATGAAGAAAGATTATGAGGTCTATTTAGGAGGGTGAGTCCTGAGAGTTTGGGGATGAATAAAATGTGGGGTTGAAAAAGAAGAACTCAAGGATGATTCCAAACTTCCTATGTAACTTTATAGTTTCCCCCAATAATGCTATCTCAATTAAGAAAAATGTCTCCACCCTAGTAAATTCCAGGTTCTGGAAGGTAATCTGATGTTTTTTTCAGAGAAGTCTTACTCAATCACTCAAGATAGTGAGAATTCACTCCCTCCCCCTTTACTCATTCTTATTTATTCCTCTCTCTTTGGCATATTGAACATGAACAATAAATATTATTTTAAAATAATAAATATTTATTAATAATTATAGTATTTATTAATAAAAGCATATCGAAGAAAATAATGAATGAACCAATGAAAATGTGATGATAAAGAATAAATACTTCATTCCAATGTGCTAACAAATCCAGCCATGAGAATTAAAAGTGTAGTGTAATAAGAGCCTTAACAAAAATAAGCAGAAAATGTTATGGAATAAGAGAGGTCAAGGCATCTATTAACTGGGGGGGTGGAAAGGAGGGAGTTCTGGAGCACAGATACACTCAAAGGTAAAGTGAATATTTTCTGGATAGAGATCATGTTTAAATGAAATTGTTCCCCTTTCTCCAACAAGCTCTAGAATAAAACACTTTCCGAAAGTACTTACTTCATATTTTAGAATAATTGTTTTAAAAAGCAGTCATTAGAAAGGATTAGCTCTGCAAAAATGTAAACTTGATTGAGTACAACCTAGAGCACTTACAACTTCCCGCTTCTGACAGTAGAATGTTTCCTCGTCCCTGCCCCTCCCCTCGGGATTGTGAACCCTCTGAGAAGCCAGAGCCCTTGCATCGCCCTGGCAGCCCTAACCTTGCCGTCTATTTGTTGAATGAACGGAAGAACATTTACTACCTCATCTCTGAGCAGCGCACTTGCCTACAGACAATGTTTCTGCACCTTGCGGGGTTCAGGCGGAAGCAAAAGAAAGGACTAATTTGCTCCTTAGAGCGTCGACCGTTTTTACCTGGAATCCCAGGGGTATCTCATTTCTGGCCCCCCCGCCTACCTAGCCCGGCCTCCCACCGTTATAGAGTAACGGCCAGGGCTTTGAGCAAGCGCTCTCTCCCGCCCTTCCTTCCTCTGGTAGAAGAAAAACAAGCTGCAGATTGCGAGGCGAGCTGGGCGACCCGAGGGCGGGCTCCATTTCCCGCTCCCGGCGCTGGGCTGGGCCGGGGGGCAGCGGGGCCGAGCGGGTAGCCCCGCCCCGGGGGCGTGGCCTCCAGGAGCCCGCCCCGCCCCCACGCCGCCAGCCCCGACTTGCTATTTCCACCGGCGCTCGGGCGAGCCTTCACTTCGGTCTCTGGCTGGAGCCTGAGGACGCAGGGAGAGTCCGTGTGTAGGAGACTCCAGACTGTAGGCACTGCCATGGCCCCTGTGCTTAGCAAGGACGCGGCGGACATCGAGGTACCGACTGCGCGCCGGCTCGCCTGGGGCGGGAGGGGGGGCCTATCTGGTGGGTGTCAGGGAGGCCCCCGTGGCCACCTCCGGGACCGGGACAGAGTGCGAGACGCGGGAAACTTTGATTCCGCGGGAGGGTCTGCGGGGAGGCCGAGGAGCAAGGAGCCAGAGCCCCGGCGGGGAGACTAGTGGAGGAGTCCCGCGACTAGAGGGGGTGCACTTTAGTACGAGCCTGGCTGTTTACTTCTGAGGGAGATTAAGGACCTGTCTTGTCAGGTCCTGAATAGCAAGGACCGAAGAAGCACTGGAGTTTGAGAGAGGTGGACTCTGGAGGATAGGAGCGCCCCTTTCCCACCAACCTCCTTCCCCACCTTGCCCCTCTGCTCCCCGCCCATGCCTTGTGGGTTTCCGGACACCTGTCTGCAGTCGCTGCCTCCCAGAAGCGGAATCCTGAATGTCTGCAAAGGTGCAGTGTAGAAATACAGATTCGAGCGTCAGCTATAGCCGTCCGTGTTTATCTTATGAAATTATTGAACAGGGAAGAATGGAACGAAGTATTGGGAACGTGAACCATGCAGTGACATCGGAAAATATAAACTATTTTCTTCTCTCGCAACAATTTTGCATTCCGTCTAGTAAAAATGTCATCTTTCTGTGAATGAGGCCCTACTCGAAGTGATATGACCATTTCCTTTAGAGTACCCCTCGGGACTTTTATGTCGGAGATGAAAATGACTTAATTGTACATTGATTTGAGACAAACTAGCCCGGTGCTAGCCAGCACTTGTAAGCTAAGATAAACTGCTTTGTAGTTTTTTGTTTCGTTGAGCTCTTCTTTATTTGAGTCTCTGGCAGAGTGTGTATATGCACATGCTTGTATATTTCTTCAGAAATGACAAAATTTCCCTTTCGTCAGCCCTTTCTGTGGCTGAAGTAAGTTTATAACCACCTGTTTGCAGAGTAATTGCTTTTGCTGCGTTTTGACTCTGTCATCTATTGAAGGAACTTTGTGTTCTCTTTGGGGGATGGTAATAATGTTTTCTCTATACTCCATGCACTGGTTTAAAAAAATCCACTTTAGCAGCAAGCGCCAAAGTGCATTATGTGAGCATCTCTAGCTAATTTATTTATGGTTCTTTTGTGGATAGTTTACATTATCATATTAACTACTATTTATTCATGTGTCTACAGTGTAAAGCGTATGTAATATACTTTGGTATGTTTTTTGGTCTTGGTGATTTTTGCCTTTCCAAAAGCTAAAAAAACAACAACAGCCCAGAAACCAAAAACAAAATCTAAGACAAATACCAAATTTATCAGTACCTTCAGGCAATACTGATTTCAGAAGTAAGAGTTTGTGGGTGAGTAACTTTTGACTTCCAAAATCCTATCTTATCTGCTTTAGTGATTTCTTTCTCTATAGCTCTCTTACTATTGTCTTTGAATCTGCTCCATACAACTTTACACTAAGTAAAAAGATGCCAGTGAAACATACTTTCCTATCTTGTTTCAACCAAGACTACTTAAGAAGTCTAAGCCCTCACACTTACTGGACTCAACTTAACTTTAGTCTCTGTGGCCAGTTAGCCTGATATAATTTATAATTTCAAATACTGGTTTAATGTTATTCAAACTTTTCCAGCATTTTATGTATGTATCTCATATATGCAACACACTTTAATAAGTAACATTTTTCATCACACACAGTACCTTACTTTTCCCTTCAAAGTAATACCCATGATTCATGAGCTAGAGTACCATGAAAGAGCATGAAATTAATCATTAAAATATAATGCAGTGAGAAAAAATACATTAAGCCTAGAGCAACAGATTCAAGCATAGATGTCTCAGTTGATCCTGTTGACTTACTAAGGTTCATTTTTGTTTGAATGATCAGAATGAATTATGTAAGCTCAGTTTTCTATCAAATTTGAATACAGACACTGGATTTGCTTTCCTTGAAAAAATTCATTATAACTATTGTCCAGATATCATGACCACTGCCTTAGTCTCAAATACATGGAAAACAAGTAATTAAAAAAAATTATTGGCATGAAACAGTGTATACACATTCACTTGATAAATTGTGAAAAGAACAGAAGGTGATGGTGACAACCCACTATAATAGTGATTTAATATTCCCTATATGCTACTTGCAGAACCTCAGGTTTCCATGAAGCAGCTCAGCTTAGAAATATCTTTGTTTCTGAGGAAAAAAGTTATTAAGATATACAAAGTTGCTTTGTGTGCTGCCCCCATCATTTCTAGTGTCAATTCCAATATCATATCAAGGTTTGAAAGGTTGGGAACTTCAGATTGTCACCAAACTCCAAAGCTGGGATATCCTTGAGCTGGAAGAAAAGCATAGCAAGGATGCTTTACTAGTTAATAGAGACTAAACAATAAAACCGAATTGTTCTTTAAACAAAATGTTATTATTGAAGTAATGGTAGCAATTGCATGAAGAGTCAGGCTCCCCCCCTCCCCAACCCCTAGAAACATTAATATAGTTTAGAGCAGCATATCTGGTGCCAACTTCCTGGGAGTGAGGTCAAGTTCCACCCCTTTTTGGCTTTGTCATCTTACGCTAGTTACCTAACTCTCCTGAGTCACACTTGCATAATCTATTAAGCAGGGAAAATAATAATGACAAAAACTGACACATTTATATTTCCTCAGGAAAAAGGAAAAAGGTGCTAAAAGTAATGATTTAGAAAAAATTGGGAAAATCACTGTCAGCATAATTATTCTGAAGTTCTTTAATGGAGCTATGTACTCTAAAGTTATTTTTCTTTGTGGTTTACTTTCTGGATACAGCTGAATTTTCTTTCTTTTTTAAAAAGATTTATTTATTTATGCTTACAAGAGCTGGGGTACAGGCCAGAGTCACGGGATGTGAGAGGATTCACCAGAGACAGAGTGGGGAGCAGAACAGGCAGATCGACTGAAATACACTGCTGAGGGGAGCAGCAGGCGAGGCAGGAGAGGTCTGCTTGTGCCATGTGGGTCCCCACCCCGGCTGGGCATCAAACTCAAGCTGCTGTGCAGTGGATGCTTCACAGTGCGGTGCTCAACCTGCTGCACCACCAGGGAGGCCCTACAGCTGAATTTTCTTTTTTTTTTTTTTAATTTATTTGTACTTATTTATTTATTTTTTATTATTAGTTATATTTGACATTTGTAGTCCCCAGGGGGTACCCACCACCATTTCACCCGTGCACCATCACCTCAGTCCCTTGTGCACCCTCTGGCCTCTTCCCCGTCT
>JAGFMF010011858.1:978588-997891 GCA_019455555.1 Galemys pyrenaicus
TAAGTTCTTCTGCCCATTTTTTGATTGGGTTTTTTACTTTATTTTTCTTGAGTCTTGTGAGTTCTTTGTATATCTTTGTGATCAGACCCTTGTCTGTTGCCTGCAACTGAATTTTCTTAAGGGTAACTTTTGAATACAAACTCTTTTAGGAAGTTTATAAAGAAGGTGAATATGGAAGAAGGTAACTATCAGACATCGACCATGGTCTCTGACCTTGACCTTACCTTCACTTACTTTGAATTGATAACTGGTTTAAAAGCAAGTAAGGAAGTTGCAAGAGTTCACTTTTGTTCACTGTCTTGCTCCCTCTACTAACATAGATAATTGAGAAAGGGCTATAAAGGCTAAAGTATAGCTAAAGTAAAAGATTCACATCTGAAAAGAGCTTAAATACTAGTATTTTGGGTAGGTATTTACAGCCAAGCTAAATTGCTACCTACCACTACCTTTGGTCCTGCATTCTCATGTCAGTGTCTGTCTTTGAATGATCAGTTAATGAAAATTAAAGGGTTACAAACTAATTTCAAATTTATATTGAACAAATAAAGGGCCCACAAAATAACATTGTGTTTTGAGAAATACTGGTACTTCATCTTAGAAGATAATTGAGAATTTTCTGTTTATTAAGATGATAATAAAATGATTGACTTGGTCTATGGAAATTACTTGTAGGAAGTGAATTTTAAGTAGTACTTTGAAAAAAGAAAAGATATGGGTTATGAATTGGTAGAGATGGCAGAAATACTTCAGAACACTGTTTATCATAATTGCTTTTCCCCTTGGGGAGGTTAGAGGGTCATGAATCCAAAGGAGAGAATAAGGAGGATTCAACTTTGCAGGAACTCTGGGTTATTTATTTGCTTATTTAAATTTATTTATTTTTTTACTGAGTGAATTAATAACAGCCCTTCCTTGTCTCCTTTCTTTTATTGATTGGGCACCAGAGATTCATGGAAACGTGCTTTTAACTTGCCAAAGCTTTTAGAAGCTTTTTTATTTTTTAACTTTAAACTGGTTTTGTGAGAGGAGTTGTTAAAAATGTCCTTGTCCTCCCTACTTTAAAGCTGTTCTGTGGACTAAAGTTTTACTTTAAAATATTTCTTCTTTCTAAGAAATTTAACTGGTAGTAGAAATGTGTCTGATTATGTGATTTGGAGAGTTACTTCATTCCAGCGATAGCAGGAATATGTTACCTAAAGACATACTTTTAAGGTCCTATGCATTTTTATAGTTAAGCATGGTGCTAAATATTTCAGTACAGTTGTTTAAAAAATTGTATCTCTTGCCCATATATTCAGATGACTCATTTTAGTAGTTTAATTAAAAACTCTGAGATTAATGACTAATGATGAGTCTATTACATTTAGATTGAATCTGCTTAATCTTAATCATAGCAGATAGTATTACTGATTGCTTAATTGTAAAAATGTACTAGAATTCAATAGCCTCCTTTTTTTATAATCTGGAAGAAAAATTCAGTTTTGGAAAGCTGAATATTAACACTAAGGAACTAATAAAAATGCCAAGAAAATGTTAAGGTCAAAATGATTAGATAATTGGATGATCTTTAAGGAATCATATCAAACTCTATATAAATAGACAGTAACACAAAAGTTGAAAAACAGAAATTCTGATGAGATAAACATGTCTGGTCACTGTGGGAGAATTCTAATAATTAGCATAAACTTAAGTTACAAAATTGGAAACATTGAAAGACAATGAGACTGAAAAAGATTGCCATAAATATTATGACAAAGAAAATATGATAAGAGATTTGATATAGTACATGCTTCAATGCAGTTAAAGAGGAAAGTGAATAGTAGGATTGGCCAATTACTTTTCTGCCTCTTCACTACATGGACACAATGACAACTGTGTAGCAAAATCCTTTCATCCTTAAAGCTATAAAGAAAATTCTAAATCATTTAATCCCTGCTTAATTAAAAATATTTAATAAGTCATTCTAAGATTATAAATTTATCTATAATCAGGATTTTGATTTTTAAATTTGATATGTTTACCTTCTGGACTTCATTTGCTCTTAATCCTCCATATCAAGACAGAAGGTAGTTTTTGGCCTCAAATATCAATAGTGTGGGTGTTCACAGATATCCTGGAGCCAATTATACTACTGAGATAACTCTTAATAGGATTATGCCTTTCCTGTGGTTTATAATTATTACTGTCTCCATTGCTTTTAATTAAAATGTAACACTAGTAGATATGAAACATCTGCATTTGCTCAACATATAACTTTTCTTTTAGAATATATAATATAGTTATCTTTTTATTGATGTTAAGAACTAATTACTTTTGTATAAAGTTGTTTTGTATGTCCCCAAATCAAGTTTTATTTCATAGCTAATAATAATAATAATGAAAAAAACATTGTATTAAAACAAACCTGGGTTTCAATCCTGGCTCTGTTATTTTTCATTTATGTGACTGTGGTCAAGTTCTTTCTTGAGCTGTCATTTTTTCCTCTGTAATTTGCATTTAATCTTAATTACTTCATGCAGTAGCTGTAAGCATTAATTGGAATCATGTACACATAATGCTTTTGACAGCCTGTTACATAAAATATTTGATTTTTAAATGGTAGTAGTTATTTTAAACATTAGCATTGCATATATAATGTATGTTATGTATAGGTCATTTGGCTAGAATTTTGTTCAATTCCAAGAATTAATTAATGGTATCAAATTCTTATAATAAGTGAGGGAGGAGAGTTAATGAAGTTAAAAGAATTTTGGGGGAGGCTCATTATAGATTTGAAAATGTTATAGCTATCTTATGAGAAAGTTACTATATTCTGTTTATCTGTGTCACTGATGAGATGGATGGGTTTCAGAAATTTAAGTAAAAGGACCCAATTCATTTAGATTTTTCTATTATAAAAGTGTTTTTTAAAAGTTTCATACCAACTGAGCAAGAAAAGCCCTAATAATATCCACTGTATTACCAACTCTCTTGGGTGAGCAGCAGGAGATTCAAAGGAAGAATGTGGCATGGGTTTTGTCTACACAGGATTATCTATATCTAGGACACAGGGCAATATGACTCAGTTCCAGGCTGACCCTGCCAACCCTTTTAGTGGACTGATTCTTTGGTGTTTAAGTATTTTTGAGATTAGATTAGGGCTAATGCATTGGTGAAAATTATTTCTTGGCATTGTTGATAATATTTTGAAGGGATTTAGTGTTATTTTATGAAAAGAAATCCCTATACAATTCATAGAAAAAGAAAGTAAAACTCAAATATCTCTTTTTATAAAGTGGTTTAAGCTTACATTTCTCTCAGCAAACCGATTAGCATCAAAGAAAGTTTTTTTCTGGCTCTCTAAGCATCACTGCACATTCTGTATTTGTTTACAAATATTTTAACCTCCTATGAATAAGGGCATTAGAAATCAACCTGATTTGCACCAGGAGAAGGTAAAAAGGTACCCTTTCTAAGAGATGAGTCAGATGATAAACTTTATATACTGGGTTATCATAATTTTACTTGTTGGAGTATTTCAGCTTTGTTGTGTAATAGCATTCATGCTGTTTGCTACCTCTATCATATTAATTAAAGAGACAATCTGCATCCACACCTCCCAGGTGCTTGGAAATTGATATTATGAGTGCTTATGAATGTCCCCTTGAGGCACTCATGGCTGGGCCACTTGGAAGAAAAATCTTTTCATCAATAATGAAGCCCTGAGGGCTACTTCTCAGGGGAACCACACAAAATTATATGTCAACTCCAGGCCTGATTTATCCAATGGTGCTCATAGATGGAGATCTGACTGCATTTCCTTCCCATCCCATATTTTATTACCTACCACTCTTTTCTCATCCCCCCACTTTCACTTTTTCCCCAAAACTTTATCCCCCAGTTTTCAACTCATTTTACCCAAGGATGACTCATCTAAATTAATCTTTTATTTAATCTTAGTGAAGTCTTTTGAGTGATATTTAAAATTGACTATAGTAATGTGTTAAAACTTTAAATTTTTTAGATTGTAAAGGCTGTGAGAAAATCTTCAACAAAACAATAGATGAGAATGCTATATATTTATTAAAATATATTTTAATTTGCTATTAAACGTCCTGTGATAGGGGACAGGCCTGGAATATTTTTGCTCTAAATGTTGAATCCCTAGATTTCTGACTTGTGGAAATCCTTCCAACAATATGAAGAGTTTTTTGATTTCTCAGTGAATATGCTATTGATCAGTCTTTTAAGGATGGTTTGTACTAAAATATGGTACTGGTGAAGTTGTTTGGAAATATGACCTGCAGAGTGATCATGTTAAGGAAATACAGAGGTGATCTTGTCATAGCTACACCATTTTACATGCTAAGTTGGAGAAAGTGTGACATTTATACCAACTGTATGGATTTCATACACTTATTCACCTGTTATTATTTTTTTACTTTTTTCATGCTTGTTTGCCTCCTTTTATGTAGTGTGAGCTAAATCTAAGCTCTTCTGAACAAACTGAAAAGGTGCTGTCCTATACGTAACTGAAGTTATATGATTATGATCTTAATTAGTAAATTCATGTTCTGTGTCTATTGGAGAATGCAGACTTTAATTATTATAGTACTTAATATCAGAAATTCCAAAAAAGGAGATGGCAATAAGTTTTTCCAATGTGTTTGTTGTTTGACAACTGTCAGTGAAAACCAAAATACAAATGATAACATCCCCAACCTCACTAAGGATCATATTTCTGTTCTCTGACTCCTTTCACCAAGGTGATGTCAAACTGTTGGTGACTTTTAGAAACAAATTATTCATACTCTTTCAGATACTTGGAAGTGCTAGGGTAGGAAGTTTGAAATCCTTCATAATTCAAAGAAGGAATTTAGGTCCCTTCATAACCCCCTAGTATTTAAGCCGTGGGTTAATTTTCATTAATTTTTTTCATTCTTCTGATTTAATTTTTTATTTTTCATGATCATTGTAGCTAGGTGCAGCACATACATAGGCATAGCACTAAAAATAGCCATGCTGATTTGATTTTGTGCATCAGTTATTTCCCCCCATTTAAATAGATTTAATCATATACAATTTTATGTTTGCTTTCTTATCATGTTAGAAGTATTTCACTATATTCTCACTAACTTTTAAAATATTTGAAAAGTATGAGATTCTGTGGAAGGACAGATAAAATTTATTTAGGTCTCCCTTTATTAGCACAAACATATACTTTGATTTTAGTAGTAGTTATTAAGAATAAGCCTTCAACTGTTTTTTTCACGTAAAATATTGTGTTCTAAATACCTCACAAGTAAGAGATATAAACAAATATATGAGATATAAATAAATAAGTACATATATTTTATTGTAAGAAAATTGGATGCTAATAAATCTTTAGATGTTATATAAATTATAACAAAAGTAATGATATTTTGGAAATTTATAATCCACTACCTCAGATTAGTTTAGAAGTAGCAGTAGACTAAATACAATCAATTATGTTTTTTGACAATACATAATAGATCATTATTATTTATTTTAATTTTAAAGAATGTGTAGCATAGATTAGTCATTAAGAGTATAGACTCTGGAACTAGAGTGTTGATTTTTTCTTCCTAGGTCAAATAACTTTTAATCTGTGTTTTTATTTCCTCACTTATAGGATATAGTATAAGGAACATTAAGATAGTTGGAAAAGGTGGGCAGTGAGAATAAGTGTGTGTTGCAAGACTTGGTGGCCTAAATAATACCTAAGAATTGTTGAAAGTATGTGAAAGTGGAGATCAGACTGGTGTGTTTTACACATAATTTCTGGAGGTGGTATAGTAATAAGATAACAAGATTAAGACTATAATCAAGGGTCACATGACTGAGGTGGTAGGGAAGAAAAAAAGTTGTTGACAGTGAAATGGTTGAGGAAGAGGCAGATATTAAATAATCCAAATGGCTGTTGTAAGCAGAATTGGGGAGTGCAGGACAGAATTCAATGTTCTCACTGAGTCTGGGTAGAGGAGGTGTGGTTACTAAACACTTGGAAGAGGAAAGGAGCATAGAGTATTAAGGAGTCAAACACAGAGGGAAGAAAATGTGAAAATATAAGAGAAAAGTCTGCTGTATGACTCCAGAGGCAGTGGTTAGACTGATGCATCCATCTATAAGCCAAGGAAGCCAAACACTGCAACAAATACCAGAACCTTTGAAGAGATAGGAAGTATTCCCCTCTCTAAGTTCAGAGGGAGTATGGCCCAGTTGCCATCTTTCTTTCAGACATCTACTTTCCAGAACTGTGAGATATTAAATTCCTGTTATGTTTACCTACCTACTTTGTGTTTTTTGTTTTTTTTTTAATGGAAGCCATAGCAAATGAATGTAGATTTTAGTATAAGTGGCAAAGAAGTTAGGATTTTTGTGGAAGGAATTGAGGGAAGGAAGGAACATACTTTAGAAAATCAGGATAGGATAGGAGAGTAAGGGTATCTGACATTTGTAAGAAAGAGAATCTTTATTAAATGACTAGTTTAAGGCTATTATTAGGACAAAATACTGTAACATTTTAAAAAAAGTCTTAAATAAGTTATTATAGTCCTACTTATTTTTTTTGACATTCAGAAAGTTTAGCTAATTTCCCTAAAAATCATATATATATATATTCTAAAGCTACAATTACCAACAAAATATATTGTACTTTCACTCAATTTTGTAAGTGATTATTAAATACTATGACCTAGGCACTATATGATGTACTCTTGGAACTTACTAGAAAGATAAATGTATCTCCTAAATGAACTTAAGATATCAGAATGGACAACAAATTTACAAAACAGAAAGTGACTATAAATCAAGACAGAAAGTGAGAATGCTTAGGGGGGCCTCCCTGGTGGTCTAGGGGTTAAGTATGACCATTATCACCTCAAGGTCCTGAGATTGATCCCCAGACATGAAGCTAACCCACATATGGCACAGCAGACTTCTCTTGTTTCACCCTCTGCTCCCCTTAGCAGTGTATTTCAGTAGATCCGCCTGTTCTATTCCCCACTCTGTCTCTGGTGAATCCTCTCACCCTTTTCATCTCTGGCCTACACCCCAGCTTATCCATGCAAAAAAAAAAAAATGCACGGAACTAATGATTCACAATAATGGCATCATAATTATTGTTACAATCTCCTCCCATTTTCACTCCAATCTCCCATAATTCAGGGTCCAAAACATGATTTAGTTGTCTCTTTCATGGCATAGGTGAGGAGAGCAGCCACGCTAAATGGGTCAGGTATAAAAGAGGTGGTAAGGACAGGAACTGGCAGCGTCAGAGTTAAGAGGCATGAATACATAGGGTTGTATATTCACAATATTTTCTTTTCCTGCTGCCTTGCTGAAAAATATATTTCCCATCCTTAAAAAGATGTATCAATTTTAGAAATAGTAAAACCAAGGGAAGAGAAAGGTAATAGTTTGATTACAGTCAGGAGTGAATTGGAAACTAAAAGCAATGAATACAAGCTCAATTTTACATTGTTGTTTATTCAGATATTAAAATATATTACATGAAAATGAGGAATCAAAGAAGTATAGAAGTGAGAAGTCTTTAAAGTGTTACCTTGTTTCCCTCCACTGTATGCATTCATAAAATTTCTTAACAAGACTTTATATATTTGATTCTTCAAGGAGTCCTTCACTTGTGTAAATGAAGCAAGGTATGAATGGCTTCTAATCCACAAGCCAGATGGCTGCAGTGGAGGGAGCTGATGAGATATCATCAATCACTTCTCAACGTGGTGTCAACCAACCAGCTTTGCCCTTTGCCAGGGTTCTTTGACCTTTGACAGGACAGAGGCTTTATTTGTTGGGAGAATTAGGAAAAAGAAATAGGTAACATGGATTGCAAGACAGAAATTTGTTTTGGTATTCTGTGTATTCTTTCTGTTGTCTTTTTAGTTTTTATATATTTAGAGATGTGTTAGAAAATTTTGATTCTCTGGTAACCCTTGACAGAAGAACATTTTTCTCTTGCATTCTGTTTTACAGCAATAATAATGCCATTGTCAAGACAATCACTTCATATTGAGGACTAAAGAAAAATGTAATTACAAGGGTATGGTCTACAGATATATTAGTTTAACCTTTGCCCTTTGGCATATTTAGTACTGTACACTTTTATGCTCTAATGACAAATACTGTGGGTACATATTGTGTAATTATAATTTGCATTACAATGTTCAAAACAAAGTAATTTGTCTAGTTCTCAGTTAATCATAACATAAAATAAATCTGAAATATGTAATTAGTTTTTCAATGTTAAAGTAGTATACTTCCATAAAAACTTATGGCTTAAAAATAACATTTGGCTTTGATAACTTATTCTGAGTCAACTTTTCTGGGGGAATTATTTTGACTCAATGTAAATTTTCATTTTATTATTCAAACTCAGCAGTGCCTTTTAATAGCCAAGGGAACTACTTTGGATTGATATGGAACTTGGAGTTCCTTCCATTATTATTAAGGTCTTGTCCTGAAATGTTATCATTACCTTGTTGTCCAGTGAATCATGTGGAATAATTTCTGAATTACCCCACTGCATTAATGGCAGCTATAAATGTAGTTTAATATTTATCAGTTTAATGAATACATAAAATAAAATTTAAAAAATAAATCAAGGAACCCTTCTAAGAGAAAGCAATGTCTTTTCCATTCTTCCCAGTGACTTGCTGGTAAGCAGATTTGACAGTTTGGGGATGAGGGTTCCAGAGATTTGTAGTGTTTGCTATCCTAGCAAATATATATCCTAGATGGCAAATTCTAAGCCCTGAAAATTTGGAGTTAGGGAGAGATGTTAACCATCAACTCTCCAGTGTCCATTGGAGCTGGCTCCCCCACTCTACCAACTTCTCTGTAACCCTCCCATCTTCTCCCAGTTCCTTTTTAATAGGCAAACACTTTCAGTTATTTCTGTTTTTAATTTGTGTACTAGCCATCTAGCAAATTTAGGCTCTTTGTTTTTGACCTTTTGCCTAGCAGTTTTGGAAAAGTTTAGTCTTTAAAAGGCAAACAAAATTTTAATTAAGCTTTAAAAACACTAGATATTTGCCTCTGTGTTTCTTTAGTGTCCTTTAAACTAATTTAAATGAACAAATAATAGGTTTGAAAATGAAAAGTGACACCATGTAAGATAGTACCAAGACAAGTTTCCTAAGGAATAGTTTTAAAAGGTATTGATTGTAAACATAATGCTATGTTAATAATAAAATTAGTAACTACAGGATAGTTCTATAACCTTGCTCCTGTTAGATATTGCTATGCTAGGGTTATATGTTTTACTTGTTTTAGGATTTTGATTATTACAGAAGTTCTGCTCTGAAACTTATCTGTACATTTTGAGAAACAGTACACACACACACACACATTTTAGAATTACCCAATGCTCCATCCAGTTCTATTTTTAGGAAGGTTATATTTCATTTTAATTAAAACTTTATTTTTTTCATAAAAATATGTATCCTAACAACTGTAGAGTTGAGGAAATCTGAGATAGTGCATTCTTTGTAATGTTGTTAAATAAATTGTATCTAACCCTTAATTTCACTTTTAATTTTAATTTCACTTTATAATAAGTCCTACAACAGATTCATTAATCATTTAGCCTTTGCTTCCTTACATCTTAACAAGTGTGTAAATAGCTCAAGTGTTGCTCACAATCAATCCTCTTATATAATTATATGGTAGTCTTGTTAATTTCCATCACACAGTCTTCTGTTAAGTCAAATTCTTTTCTATACCAGCAAAATAACCTTAATTATAACCTCATATCTACCATCCTTGAGAAAAATGTTTGAATAACAACATATTTGAATAAGTTTAAGGAAGACTTGGGAACAGTATATGCACATTTACAGTGGTGGGAAGTGTCCTTTATCAAACACATGGAAGTACAGTTTCTTAGATTGGAACGGAGAATAATAGTTGCTTGTTTCCTATTGGTTTAAGAAAAAATTGAAAGGGTGAAAAAGTGTGTTTATTATGCTCCTTTTATACAATATTCTATGAACAAGATAATAAAGAAACCTCACTAGGGGCTGAATGCAACTAATTTGATGAAATTATTACTGATTACACAGCAATGCAGTTCTGCTTAAAGTTTATTTTCAATATGAATTCTGCGAAATGACAGCTAAAGTGTAAGAAACTTTGTATTGAAAGTGATGGTGATAATGTATCCATCTGAGATGAAGACTATTTCAATGGCAGAGGAAAACTTTTCATGCTTAAAGAACTATTTTAAGTATAGGGATCATATAATCTTTCTGTAGACATACAAGAATTCTAGCTTTAACCAATAAATCTGACACACTAAAATACTTCCTCCCTCTCTTCTGGGCATATTTTATTTTATTATTTATATTTATTTATTTATTTTAATGAAACACTCTTGCTTTACATTCTTGTCAATTTTTTGACCGTGTAGGATTTCTGCCCTCAGGTGTGGTCACTGTAGCTCTCCCACAACCAATGTCCCCCAGTCCTCTACCATCATGCATTGTGCTCTACCTCCCCTTACAAGCTCTGTTCTTACTCCTCCTCCTCTGTCTGGCCTTCTCCTCCTGGATGCCTCAGGTCTATGTTAGCTTTTTAAGGGTTAATTTTAAAGTTTCTCTGCGACCCTTCATTTGGTTTCTCTATATTCCATCTCTGTGAGACCATTCAGCATTTGTCTTTCTCCTTCTGGCTTACTTCACTTGGCTTAATCTCTTTCAGCTCCATCCTGTTCCTGCAAATGCCATGAGTTTATCTTTTATTTTTTCCCCAATATTTTATTTATTTATGCATACAAGAACTGGGGTACAGGCCAGAGGCACCCTGAGGGGGGTGGGGGTGGGGTTGAGTGGGGATAGAGATAGAGTGGGGAGTAGAACAGGCAGATCAATGGAAATACACTGCTGAAGGGAGCAGCGAGCGAGGCAGGAGAGATCTGCTGTGCCATGTGGGTCACCTCCCTGGCAGAGATTGGATTAAACTCGACCTGCAGTGGCTGCAGAAGCCCCCCAGAGTGGAGGGGCTCAACCCCTTGCGCCACCAGGGAGGCCCTAGTTCATCTTTTCTGATCACTAAGTAGTATTCCATTGTGTATATATACACCATATCTCGATCCACTCATCTGTTTTGCTGATTCTTGTTCTTGTTCTCCTTTCTCTGAAATGGCTTCTTATCAGAAATGGGTGCAGATGAAGTATAAAATAGTGGACAGTTCAAAAATATTTGTGAGCTCCTTTATAGTAAAATTTTGTATGGCTATAGTTATATGTGAAATCAGGAGACTTGGTTCTAATCTTGACTACCTTAACCTGAGTTGCCCTTTTGCTTTACTAGCTGAAAGGAGGATCTTTGTGGCTCTGATATTCTACAGAGGTGTGTATAATTCATTGTGATCCTCCTTTCCACTGTGCTCTATAGGAGGCACTGAAGATACTGAGACATTATAGTCAGTAATACTCAATAAGCTCAGAGTCTAGTGGGGCAGACAGGCACATAAGCAGAACATTTTAGGCAGTGTGGATTTCATTTGGAATATGTGATCTAATAATGTATGTAAATTTTTTTATAAATTGAAAGTGTTAACATATAATTTCTATTATAATGAAAGTAGTGTTACTTGGCATTTCAGAGCTGTAAACTATATTTTTGGTACCAGAGCATCTGTGATTTCTTCACAATTAAGGAAAAATCTTAGCTTTCTGATAAGATGTCTGGACTTAATTCAAACTCAACAATTGAAAGGCACTGGAAACATGCTACATTTCACTGTCATTTTTTTTTAGCCTATGTCATTTGTAAGATGACACCAATATTCACTTGATGTGCCAAAAAGAATTGAGTGCATTTTTTAAAGCTAGATCTCTACCCCAACTTTTATTTTCTATGGTTACCATTCTATTTGAATCATAAATTGTTGACATGAGATGTATCTCTATTTTTCTGTTTCTTCACAACCTGTATACATTTTCATCAAATCTTGGTACAGCTTCCTTATTGATATTTTTAAAGATTTGCCTCTTTTCATTTAAACCAGCAACATACAGCCTGTGTGTATCCAACAGTTCATTTGATGCTGTGGTTAAAAGGTAGATGATAGATTTTGAAGTTGACTTAGTTCAGATAATGTTATCTGCTCTCAGTGTAAAAAATGATTCCATTATTTACAAGGAACTTACAACAACCTTTGAGGTATATATGCTGCAAATACATAAGAGATTAAAATTATTGCTGGCCATGAACAGAGTAGTGATTAACACAGTGTAGAATCTGAAGTTCATACATGTGGGTTAGACTCTATCACTTCCTGGGCAAGTTGCTCAGTCTTCTCATGATTTTGTTTCCTTGCTGTAACTGTCAACAAATAATACAAAAAACAAATAATACATCATTAGTTGTGCTTGGAAAGCACTTAAAAAGGTTCCTGTAAGCCTCCGCTCAATACCAGCTATTATGAACAGTTATCCAGTGCAAAAACATTATAAAATGTTAAATCTTTTTTTTAAATTAGAGACAGTATGCATTTTTGAGAAAACAGAACTAAACTGTGTTCTTGTTTGAAATATATACTAAATTAAAAACAAATCCTGAAGTTAAGTCAGAGTGTATTCTCAGAGATGTTGTACCTTGAGAGCATAGAAGTGTTATCTACCACAGTTTGGAAGGAGGAGTTTAATGCCACTTCCTTGGGAGTGTGCATTGAAAGAAGGGAGTTGTGTGTGGTGGATGGTTATGGAAGGTTTCCAGAAAATAGTTTACAAAAGAACAGTAGGTAAATTTTTTATTCACATCATGTCATATTGTAAAAAATTCATGTCAGTTAAAATGGAGAAACCTATTAGCAGTCAATCAATGGAGATTAAAATGAATAATTTTTTTTCTGTGCTGGCACAACAGAATTTCCATTGATCATTTTTTGAAATGAGTAATTTTTGGTTTAGGATTTTTGACATCTTGATGGATTTCAAGAAAAATGTTAACTTATGCTGATGTGATTTCCCATTTGTCTTTTAAGTACATAAGCCAAATGCTTTTACTTTGATGTTTATATATACTCTGACTCTGAATATTTTTCCTTCTTGATTGTGCTAACAGAGCTTCCTACACTTAGTTGGTGACCAGAATCCCCTTGGGCACTATAAAAATGAGATTATGAGGCACATTTTAGAAAAAAATTAATGCAAGTGGCTTAAACAAGACAGTAATTTATTTCTTCCTCATGTAAGGAAGTCCAGAATATGTAGTACTGAGATTGCAGTACACTGTTCTTGCAAATGGGTTTCTATCTTTCCACTCTTTTATCCTCGAGTCCACCTCATTATTCAAGTTAGAATGTAGAGCTTCAAAAGGAAGGCAAAATGTGAAAGGAAAGGTGTCTCTTTGATGAGACTTCCTCAAAGACTTGAGTGAGCCTCAAGTCTCCATGTCCAGGATTTTGGTTTGGCATTAGTCACATATGTACACAGTGCTGTATTACTGTCTTCAATTACTCAAGTTCTAGACCACAAGAAAAGAGCAGATGTTCATCGTCAATCATGTTGTTAGTTTAAACTCTATTCAAACTGGTATAACAAGGTCAAGGGCATACAAAAACACCCTTCTCATGGCACTGGTAATCAAGTATCGGTTCGATGCCACATTTGAAATTAGTTTTTTGGGGGGAGGGGAATTTATAGGATTTGAGTAAATTAGCCTTACTAAATTAATCCTTTCCTACTTATGTTTCCAATTGAAACAACAAAAACAAGAGAATATATGAAATCCTGGATTTTAAGACACTAATTTTAGTGTCTTAATTAAATTTTAAGACATTATCTATTGATAATGAAGAGAGAATGATACCTAAGTGATGGAAAACAAATAAGGAGACTCTTAATATTTCTCCAACTCAGTATCATGCATTTTTAAGCTTCAGTTGAAGAAATAGGAATCAACACAAAGCCTGGTGGAACCCCTCAAATGAGAAAATAGAACTGAGAAGCTGAGTAGAACATAGCAGCTAGAGTTTATAAAACAGAGTAACAGAGTAGAGAGCTGCTCAGAGAGAAACCAAGATATCTGCAGAGGGTATCCTGTGAGTATTCCACAAGTACTTATCAACTCCTGAATGTGAGAAAAACAACCTAAGGCTGGGTAAAGAACAATCTGAGAGAACTAGAAGGGACAGTACCTGACATTCACACTGATCTGGGAATAGTGCCAGCTCCCATTAGCATGGAAAACTTCCATGATTCACAGAATATTGGACACTCAGAAGTTTTTTGGGAAATTAGTCTTAGACCGAATGCTGCTCAAATCCTGCTTCACAAGTATGAAAAGCAAGCTCTTAAAGGATAAAACTATTTACATGTATCTTGACTTTATCTTAGAGCAAAACTAAGAATATTTATAGGGATAGAAAAATATCCTATACCCAGTAAGATAAAATTCATGATAAATAGCACTCAATGGAAGATTAGTTTGAAAAGAAGGGGGGAATATAACCAGAATGAGGATAAGCATCATTGAATTGGAACAAACTCAAAGCTAATGCTAAACTAGCAAAGGACATTCAAAATTCTTATAACTGTATTCTATATATTCAAAATTTTAAACAGAGACACAGAAAATAGACTTAAAACCAAAATTAAGACCAAATTGAATTTACAGAAATGGTAACTAGATTGTCTAAGAAGAAAGATACACTGGACAGGAATAAAAACATTAAAATTGTAGAAGAAAACATAACGAACCTGATTATATAGCAAAACTAACTAACCAAATTAAATGAGAAAAAAATGTATCAGTGGTATCAGGCAATTTCAAGTGGTATATGCATGTTTAAATGGAATCTTCCAAGGTGGGAAGAGGTGGAGTGGTGGGAAGACCAAAAAACAATTGAAACATAGATCCCAGAAGCCCAAAGAAGCCCAAGCAGAAGAAATATGAAGAAAGCTATACCAAAGCACATTATAATAAAATTGTTCAAAACCAGAGAAAATTGTTCAAAACCATAGCAGCTAAAGCAAAAAAGGCAATGGAGATACAGGAGAACAACAATAAGGTAACAACAAATGTTTGGAAACAATACAGGTGAGAAGACAGCTTATAATATTATTGAAGCACTGGAAGAAAAAGCTCTCAACCTAGAATTCTAGACCCACAGAAGTTTCATGTCCAAAAATCAGTGAAAGAAGACATTTTCAGATGTACACAAGCTGTAAGAATTCATCAGTATCGGATCTGCGCAGTAAGAATTATTACAGGAAGTCCTGTCCTTTAGACAGGACAATGAAACCAGGTGAAAATATGGATTTATACAAGGGAATACAAACTACAAAAATGGTTTCTGGGTGACCATATGGCTTTTGCTTATTTAAATTTCATTAAAAGTTAATTGATTGTTGAAGTAAAACTTATATAGTATAGGGTTTATAGCATATAAAAGTAAAATTAATGTGGATAAATTGTGAAAACATTGTGGATAGTGAAAGAAATAAATTACAAAGAACATTATACTGTGTGATTTATTGTCTGATATATTTGAAACAGGCAAATCCATAGCAAAAAAACAGACAAAAAATAACCAGTTAAAAATGGGCAAAGTACCCAAATAGACATTTCTCTATGACATGTAAATGGCCAACAGGTATAAGAAAATATGTTCAATATCTTTAATCATCAATGAGATATAAATCAAAACCATGAGATATCAACTCACATTTATTAGGGTGTCCAGCCTCAAAAAACAGAAGATAACAACTGCTGGAGAAGGAGAAACTCTTATACATAATTTGTAGGAATTACAGAAAACAGTAGGAGGTCCCTCAAAAATTAAAAAAAAAAATGACTAGCAATCCCATTTCTATCCATAGGATAGAAATCAGGATCAAAACAACTATTAGGATTTTCATGTTAATTGCAGCACATTTGTGGTAGTCAAAGTATAAAGAGAACCCAGGTGTCCATTCTGGAGGAATAGACATCTTGTGACACATGTAAACAAATGTGACATCATGGAAGAAAGTGGAGGACATTTTGTTAAGACCCAGAAAGACAAATTTGTATTATTTCACTTGTATATGGAATCTAAAGACGTCAAAATCATAGAAGAAAACGTGAAATAGTGATTTCCAGGGGATTGGATGTGAGGAAATTTGGAGATGTTGGTCAAAGTACAAAGCTTTCATTTATACACGGTGAAAAGTTCTGGAGATATGTTCAGCTCAGTGAATATCGCTGATACTACATTTTATACTGGAAATGTCTGAGAAGAGATCTTAAATTTTCTTTCTCCTCCCCCCCAAAAAATATATGTGAGCTGATGGGTATATTAGTAAGTCTTATTGTGGTAATCATTTCATGATGTATATATCAAAACATCATGTACACCTTAAATATATACAGTTTTTATTTGTCAATTATACCTCAGTAAAGAAGGCTGGGGAAAAAGACAAATCTATACAGTCAGAAAGTAGATTAATGTTAGTCAAAAGCTGGGGATTTGGGAGAAATGGGAAATGCTAATGGGTATAGATTTTTTTAGGTGGGAATTGATGAAATGTTCTAAAGTTGATTAGGATGATGGTTGTGTGACTGAATATACTAAAAGCCATGGAATTGTGCACTTTAAATGGGTAAATTATGTATAAGCAAGTTATATCTCAATAAAGCTATTATAAAAATTAGTTTACTTAAAAAAGGCCCTAAATATGAAAAAAGCCAAATGTATGATATGAGTAATAAAAGAGAAGTAATTGGCCAGGTGTTCATCATCAGAGACTTGATAGGAGCAAAATTTATTTGCACTGACTTATTTGGGTGGCTGCACACTATCCCTTAAATTGGCCATGTGTATGCATTCTTCTGTGAAGTATTTGTCCCCTTTTCTTATTTATCTAATAGCATTTTCTTATTATTTTTTGTGAGTTTTATATATATAAAATAACCCTTTGTTATTTCTTTAATAAATTTGATAGCTATAAATTCACTGTGTGTTTGGAATATGATTGCTGAATTAGTATGGAAAATACAGTTTCAACATCTAAAGTTCATTTCGACTCTAATGTACTAAGACTTAATAGTCCCAAAGCAGATGAAGGTTTAGTTTATTCATTGCTGGGAAGAAACCAGTTTAGGTTAAAGTAGTATTTATTTACAATGGCAGTCTAGTAGAAGAGGCTTCAGTTCTTTATTTTATTTAGGTTTAAGTTTAAATGATATAAATGAGATATTTATGCCCCAAAATTATAATTGCTGGGTTGTTTGTTAAATAATTGAAATATCTAGATCTGGCTTCATATTGCATATTTTTGACTAGCTAGCCCTACTTTTAAAATGGAGATTATTTTCTATAAGCATTATTTAAAAATATATCACTTATTAATAGAAGAAAAATGACTTAAGTAGTAATTATATACATGAATTTTGTATTTTTGAAAATGTTTAATACATAAAATTATGTATTTTTAATAGAATGACCTTATTTCAGAGAGTATTGACTTGTTCTTTAAAAAATTTTCTGTCATACCAAGAGTCTTTCTCCATAACAGTAACTATTATTTTAAACATGATTTTAATAGTTATAGTTGATCCTTAAAAACCTGGGTTTGATTACAGTGGGTATGTTCAGGGTGGTATGGCCAAACCACCAGGGGTTTGCATTGCATGGGTCCACTCCTTTTCTTCCTCCTCAGCCTACTCAGTGTGAAGATGATGAGGATGAGGACTTTTATAATGGTCCATTTATGAATTTCTTAATATATTCTTATTTCTGGGTTACTTTATTATATGAATACAGTATGTAACACATATTCAAAGTATGTGTTTTGTTTCAACTGTTTAAATTACTGGTAGGATTTCTGGTTAACAGCCAGCTATAAGCAATTAAATTTTGGGGAATCAAAGTTATATTCAAACTTTTGATTTCATGGGGTTGGCACCCCTAATTCCTGCTTTGTTCAAAATTCAAATATATGTGTTACTCTACTGTAGACAACCATAGTTTAACTTTTCCTGCTAGTTATTTAGGTGTCTTCCAGCTTTGTATTATACATAAGTCATATTTTATCTTAAGATTTCTTAAAGGATCTCCTTTTTTAAAGATTACACTAGAAACATCAAATTAAAAACAAACAACATCCTTCAAATCTGACTTTTCCAAGAGTCACCTTCTGGGCTCACATAGCACTGTGTATAACTCTGTATACATACTGAAACAACACATTTATTTTTTCATGCATATTTCTTCTAGTAGTGTGCAACTTCTTTTCTCATTGGAATTATGTCTTTCATATGTTGAAACTAAATTATATAATAAAATGCCAAAATTTGAACATGTTAAGAGCAGATAACAAGAAGTAATATTTTTCTTGTCAGAATTTGTTGCTGATGTTATGTTACCAGAGATTGCAAAGTTCAGTTCAAAGTGTTTCATTGCTGCTTCATCAAGGAGTTGCATGATTAAACCTTGAGTGAAAGTGAGGAAAACACTAACCTTCCATTTTGGATTAGTTAATGATTATATGACCTGAAATCTTTGTAACTGCTGATAGGTAGTGAATGGTGTTCTTTTTTGTCCTCTGCAATAGAGTGAACACTAAAAAGAAAACAGACTGTTTTGTTGTTGTTTTGCCAGTAGAAAAGTATTATTCTTAGTTGAAGTTTCTTGCTGATTTGGTAAGGAATTTTTCTCATTAACAATTTTCTTTTTTGTGTATTTTACTAATGAAATATTTACTTGATTTTGAGTACAGGAGTATATATAAAATCCTGCTTTTAAGGGATTTTCCTGACCAGTTTGATGGAGAGGACATACATATCAATAATTATTGAAATCATAACCTACTCTGTCAATGAATGATAGTAGAAGTAGGTTTTTTAGAAGTACATGGGTACAATTTACCATTCAGGGGTGTTTCTTCCTAACCTTTGGAGTAAATGTTTCTTAGTTGGAATTTTAAGAGAAGTTAGCATTAAACTGATATGACATGACTACATCCTAGATATATAGGATAGAGGTGTGGAAGTTGGATTGCACCCATATTGACTCAACAACAAATAGGTGAGAGTAGAGATAGATCAGAATCATAGATAGGTACCAGATTGAACAGCAAGATGACAGTTTTATTAATATTATCAATGCAAAGGAAAGTCATTTAAATATGATATCTATGTGTCTGTGTGTGTGTTGGCACACACATTTATATGTAGGTTCATATATATGCATGAGTGATATTTGTCATGTAATTTCTTTTTTTTTTTTTTTTTTTTTAAAGATTTATTTATTTATGCATACAAGCACTGGGGTACAGGCCAGAGGTGTGTGGGGGGT
>JAGFMF010011858.1:1007649-1036178 GCA_019455555.1 Galemys pyrenaicus
CCCCTCCCTGGCCGGCAGCAGGGATCGAACTTGTGCTGCAGTGGCTGCGGTTTGCTTCATAGTGCGTTGCTTAACCCACTGCGCCACCAGGGGAGGCCCGAATTTTACATTTTTATTCCATAATATTATCCTTAAATTGAGGATCTTATTTTACCATGGTTTTTTTTCTTCTTCTTATTTTAGTAATTGAAACAGATGTGGTGTAATAGACTTTTATAACTCAATAAATATTGTCACAAATTCCTAGAAAAACAATTTTATATTCTCTTTGACAATATTCATTATTACTTTATTGTTTTTTTTGGATACCAAAATAAAATACCATAAACTTATGGTGGTCTGAAGGAGAGGAGTTTATTTTCTTTCTTTTGTTGGTTATTCTTCATCTTCTCACCACTAAATATCATAGTTCCCAGAACTACTAGATCTCTCTCTTCATTTTAACCACTATGGAAAGATGACTTCTGCATTTATATGTTATGCCTAGACCACTTCTTTAATGCTGCGCTTCTATAACCAGGCGTCTTCACTTAAATATTTAACAGGAATCTACAATTTAACATGTTTAAAATTCAAATTATATGACCTCCAAAATGTGGTTATCTCTGTATTTTTATTTTAGAGAAAAACGCTAGTTTTATATTTCATAATTTATCTTAACTTTCTTATCTAATAAGAGGATTTGGTATGTGTGTGGGTGCTCAAAATTATCCAGAATCTGTTATCTTTCATTACCTCCACCACTACCAACCTTTCTAAGTCACCACTATCATCTCTCATCTATATTATTTCAATTGCCTTAAAGTAACTTTCCATATTTACTCTTATTTCCTGGTTGTCTCATCCATCATCTGTCATCTGGATTATTTCAGTTGCCTTAAAACAGGTTTCCATACTTACATTCATTTCCTGGTAGTCTCTTCTTAGTATAATATCTAAAGAATAATTTAAAATTTCCTGTGCTTAGATTTTTCTATGGTTCCTCAGCTCGCTGGGAGCTTGCACAATTTCCTTTATACAATTGTCACCTCAGCAAGACCTTCTGTGGCCACTCTATTTAAAACTCCAACCTGTTCCCCAGCTAGCTTTCCTTAGACTTACTTGCTTTATTTTTCTTCATAGCACTTATCATTGATATGCTGTTTTTCATTCACTGATCTATCTTTTCCCCATTGAACATAGTCTGAGAAGGCAAGGGTTTTTATTTTATTTTTCTTAACATCACGTTTCTTAAGCTGTGTCTCCATCACCTGGAACAGTGCCTGGCTTGTAATTGGTGTCACTCATTATCTGTTGAATGAATGCTTGAGTGAATAAGACTCTTTTACATTTTCTTTAAATACTAGACATAAGTATAGCAGTTTGTTTTTTTTGTTTAGTGTTATACAGTTTCCTTGCTATGTTTTTGTTTTTTCTTCGTAGTGTGCAAAATACCTCTGCATATTGTTATTTTATTTTGACCAGGATGCAAAGGAACAACACAGATTTGTTTCTCCCTTTTGTTGATTAGAAAATACTATGCTGAAAATATTAAAAGATTTATAGAAGTTCATAACAATTACTTGGTGCTGTAGCCAGATCTAAACTTCTGATCATCTGCATCCACTGTGTCCTTTAGGTTCATCACCTTAGAAAAGATAAATAAATTATGAAAAAAACAGCTATATCAAAGTTAAGGAAAATGTTAGTTATAATGGTTGCCAGATTTGTAACCAGTAATATTATTTCTGAAGACAGTCAAAGCATTACATTTTTAGCCAACTTCTTGTCAGCTTTTATTTATTGATTGACTGATTTTCTAACTATTTTGCTTTGACTTTAGAAATTTATGTTTTTACTTGATTCAGATAACCCTTTACTTATACTCATTGCATATCTCTATCTGTGATGTGGACTGGGTTTTTTTTTTTTTTTGAAGCCCCAGAGAGATTTTCATGAGCCTCTGTGTAGTTCTCTCTCCCTATCGAACTTCCTTCCTTCTTCCCATTTTGGTCCTTGACATGTTATATTTCAGGTACTGTATTGAATGATACTCGAAGATGAATAAAATAAGCGAGGTAAACCATTTGATATGTCTATTAAAATTCAAATTTGGTGTAACTAAATGAATTATAGGGCTTTTTAGAAAATGAGTATCCGTTTGACCTATAGAAGTGCCTTAAGAATAGGTAAAATGGTAATTCTGAAACTTTTTACCCAGAAATTCCTTCCCTTGGCAGTTTAATGCCATTCTATTACTAATTGGAAATTTTGAATTCAGTAGGGGATTTAAACTAGCAAATGTGTTTATACTGGTTAATGAAGCACGAAGCAGTTATTTCCAGTATCTTTTAGGCAGGTGTTCCATAACTGCTGTTTATTTTTGCCATTTTTGAAAATGTTGAAATGTCCTAATTGCATAAATATTTTACATTCATTTTCCATTCGTCATTTTTGAGGACCAGAAAATATTACAAATCAGAAAATTTAACCAGAGTGAAAATAAAAAGCAAAGGCAATTAAACACAGCCAATTATTAGACATATTTGTAAGAATTTCTGCTAGGAAGTAAAAATTAAATAACTTGGAAGTTGATTTTCTAGGTGTCTGTAGTTGTTTATAGGATAAGTTGAGAGAATAATACCTTCCTATGGGGATCTTTTGAGCTTTTTGTGCCTGTTGCCATTCTACTCAAATTAGAAAAGTTGCTGCTCAGTAAGGGAATCAGAGATGCATATGTAGAGTTTTGTATCATCAGAACATATGTGTGTAATTTAAAGCTCTGAGATAAAATTACCCAACAAGAGCAGGCAGAGTGTGTAGTGAGTGCAAGAGGTAAGGAGTACCAAAAGATTCAGTAATCAAACACAAGAATCTATGAAATGTATGTATAGGGGAACATTTTTTCCTTATGTATCAGGCTCCAGTTTGTCCAGGTATGGCACTGGAAACCAGCGTGGTGGGGGTTGGGAAGAGATGAGAATTTAGCTGAGCAGCACTATGAGGGGAGAAATAAGAACTACAAGAGCACATAGCAAGAATGTTCTTTAAAGGAGAGGTTGATGTGTTGTATTTTTCCACTAATATATAACTTCCTGTCTCCCAAATATGCTTTTATCTTGTACTTTGGAAATTGTGATTACAGCTTTCCTTGTATACTGGATCTGTTTTTTCTTCTCAAGTTTACATGACTATTAAGGAATAAAATCATGTATTAATGGTTTTCACTCAATCTCATTTAGAAAGAGAATTTGGATTTAACAGCATTAATGATTTTTACCCATTCTCCAACTAGCAAGTTCTCAAATAAGGCCTGGAGGGGCTAGGGAGAGAGGGCATAATAAGTTTCTATTTGGAGTGGGAGAAACTATAGAAATAAAGAGGGTGAGGACAGGCAAGGCCATTGGGACTCCATGTTGGGCAAATGCGATGGTAATTGCTGGAGTCTGTGAGTTGTGCCTCCTGATGTTTTGTGCCATCGGCCTTTCACTTACTCTGCTATTGGCTCTGAAACCAGCTGTCAGTCAGAGAGGTTCCACTGTCCTGGAGGCCCCAGCCAGCTTCAGCACTTAGGAATTCCCCATGAACCTTTAAATTTGTTAATTACAAAACCACAGTAGTGACTCAGATGGCTTTGCATGGCATAGATGACCCCAGAACTGCTGGCCGGCTAACTGGATAGGCTTTCCTGTTTATTTTATTAACTTCCCACTAATATAATTTCATGTGATTTATTGCTGGGACTTTTGATTCATTAATCTACCATAGCTTACTGTTTATATTTTTTGAACAATTGTCCTGCTGTATTTATTAAGAACATTATAATGAATTAGAAAAAAGTAAATTTTTTGGCCCTCCCTGGTGGCGCAGTGGGATAAGCCACGCACTATGAAGCAGACCGCAGCCACTGCAGCATGAGTTTGATCCCTGCTGCTGGCCGGGGAGGAGACCCACATGGCGCAGCAGACCTCTCCTGCCTCGCCCACTGCTCCCCTCAGCAGTGTATTTAAGTAGATCTGCCTGTTCTGTTCCCCACTCTGTCTCTGGTGGATCCTCTCACCCCCTGCACCTCTGGCCTGTACCCCAGGGCTTTTATGCATAAATAAATAAAATCTTTAAAAAAAAAAAGAAAAAAGTAAATTTTTAAGCTGATTTATTTTTATTTATTTATGCATAAAAGTGCTGGAATGTAGGCCATAAGTCTGGGGGGTGAGAGGATTCGCCAAACACAGAGTGGGGAGCAGAATAGGCAGACCTACTGAAATACATGGCTGAGGGGAGCAGCAGGTGAGACAAGAGAGGTCAGCTGCACCACGTGGGTCAACTCCCTGGTGGGGGACTAAGCTCTTGCCACAGTGGCTGGAGATAGCTTGGTAGCACTGAGACTTGGTAGCACTGGGCATTCCTGTGCCAGCAGGGATAGCCTTAAAATTATCTTATTGGAGAGTCTCTTCCCTTCTTCTAACAAATGTTATAAGTTATCACTGTATAATTTCTATTATGTGTATGTGTGTTAGTGCAGATATCAACTTGAAGAAAGTATTTAACTCTTCTAAGGAATGCAAATTTAAATATTTAGCACAGGGAAAAGTTTACAGAGGTAAAAATATAATATGAGCTATGACTACTTGAAAATTGTCCTATCAGAGTGTAAAGTCATAAGTAGAAATTAAATGTTTAAAGGACAGAGTCTAAATCTGGACTTGTGGTCATTTAGGCGTATGTAGTTCTTGTAATTTTACAATTCAGGTGAGTCATTCTGACCCAAATCAGTATTTATTTTAACATAATAATAAGCTACTTATGAAAAGGCATTTTTGGTTGTTTTATGCTCTAGTTAATGGATTCCAAAAGGAGAATTTGACCAATCTCAATTTCTTTTAGAATGCAAATTATACTCAACCAGTAATTAAAATATGAAATCATTGATTGGTTCTCATTATTTATATATGATGTATAAATCTAGAGAGAAGCTCTTCAACATTTGGGCATAAATCCAATGCCTGGAACTATTACTTTCCATAGCACTAAACCCTGTTAAGAATTAATGTATTAGTATATCTGAAGAGATGTGATCCTATTTTTTTGAGCCTTATAACATTGTAAACCAATGCTACAGCCATTGTGATACTATATAAAAAGAATAATGCATTGTATCACACTATTTGATATTTATACAACACTATTGCAGATAAATTTTTCTACCTAATTTTGAGTTATATATATGTATAGTATATAGTTGTTTGAAATTTGAACTGTCCAAGTTCATTAATTACCAGATAGAAATGGAAGACTTAATATGTGTCTGCCATTGTGTTAAATTACAGAGGAAGGAACAAAAGCTTTTCTTGCCTGACGACTTACAGTCATTGGCATTAAACTCAGTTATGGGTTATCAGTACAACCAACCAGGCAATTAAAGCTGAAGTATGTCACCTGCTTTCAGGATTCAAGGTTAACCTTGAGGAAACAGAATTTAAGTTGAAACTACAGGTGAAAGAGGGAAAGGAAAAGAAGAGGGATCCCACCAGAATTGAAAACATATACCAGAAAGACTGAAGATGTGGAAACATGTTTAATGTAAAATACTAAAACAGCTTTAATACTGAATAACTGAAATGTAGTGTGTGAGGGGAAAGGACTGAGAATAAGATGGAAGAGGTCAGCAGGACATAGTGGAAGTAACAGTAACAGTGATCAGGAAGATAGAATAATAATTGTGTTTATTAATAAATTCTATCTTTTTGTCATTTCATTGAGAGAAATGCATGTGGTCTCATCAGTAAGTCATACCCTTTGCTACATCTGCACTTTTGAGTTTTGCCATATATTAGCTTCTCTCTTTGAAAGGATGTGTTTTCTTGGTGCCTCATTTCACACATAGAATAATATTGTCAGAGATTTATTCTCCAGGCAGAAATATGTAATAAAATGTTAATTGAGTAAAAAGAAGAAAAGTGTTAACTCTTGATTTCCTGAGGCTGTTGCAAGAAAGCTTTGCTTTAATTATTTATTTGAGACTGATCACAACTTATTCCACATCCATGTGACATACAAATTAAACTCGTTTGTAATTGTCAGCCATCAGCCTGTTATTTTTATTTTGTTTTTCTTTAGTTTAAAGTTTTTATAATGGGTAAGTGGTACCTCTGTTTTGTTTGTGTGTTTTGTTTTTGCCAACTTTATTGTTAACTTGAAAGGAATATAGTTGTCTATTCAAGGTTTGATCAATTTGAATTGAACTGGGAAAAACTTGTGTGTTGTATTTCAGGTATCTATTAGCAAATGAGAGAAAGAGTTCCTTTTAAAGTTAGTTTTCTATCTAAAGTTTGGCTTTTATAAAATAAAACTGGAGGCAAAAGAATATGTTAGTAAACTGGGTGAGGGATATCCTGCCACCTCTCCAAACCTGCCTGCACTAAATGGGTTCTGCCATCTGCCACATAAAGACGAAACATATTCCAGTACATAAGACCTTCATTAATAAGAACTTTAATATATTAAGTATACAACAGAAAGAAGAAAAAGAGTACAATTAAAATAGTTTCCAATTAAAGGCCTATTGTTACTCATCCCCTTGGGAAAATACCGAGCCCAACAGAACTGGCCCAAGCAGGGCCACTGATCCCTAAAAGCTTGCCATAAGTCCATGGCACTGGTGAGAACACATAGGAAGGAGGCAGAAGGAGACAGGCACATCTAGAAAGAAAAGAGCAAAATGAAAATCTAAGTCAAGAAAAAGGCTGCCAATGTCAGCCTCCCCTTGGGTCTCTCACCCAGTCTTTATCTCTTTCAAGTGTCTCTTTCCATGCCCCCCAAGTTCCTAGTACAAGTCCAAGGATGGGAAGGAAGCACAGCCTCTTCATTGTTCTCTGTTCCATTGTTAGAGCCAGAGTCTGCCTAAACTTAGCTGACTGAAACTTGACAAACAACCTACAGACCTACTTCTTTATCTACTAGGCCAGCTGGTCTCATACCTTAGGCTCTCTTGTGCAGTTAAGGGCAGGGCATATGAAACAGCTTGTTATCTTAGAATGCTATCTTAGAATGTTATCTTAGAATGTGCACCCAGGATACAGGGCAGAAGCCCATGCCTGCCAAAATGGATCTCCGGTACAAGTTTAAACTTTTGAAACATGTCTCTCTTTAAAGCTATTTGCTGTGCTCATTGCGTGGGCTTTGACCTCTCAGCTTATTGGCTGCAACCTATGTAATGGTGAGAAATTGACTATATAAGCTCACCCCTTCTTACTGTCGGGGTCGATCGCCCCAGCTAGACCTGCGTGTCTCAGTTGGACGGTCGGCCCCTGCATTCAGGCATAGTAAAGTTCTACTTGATTGTTGCATCCCTGTGTCCGCTCTTTGTTCTTTTGAGGTGCCCACGGAAACTCACACCTTTATATTTGTACCATGTGCCTCCTCCTGGTCTTCTTATCTTCCTCTTTCTTTATCTAGTAGTCTTCTTCAGCTTCTTGCTGCTCAGTTCTACCCATTCTTGAGTGGGGCAGGGAACCTAAACAGGGTTATCACACTGTTACATTGTGATGGTTAAGAGTGAGCTTCCTATATAAACTAATTTGGCTCAGTTATTGATTCTGCCACTTACTAGCTGCATAATCTTGAGTAAATTCTTTAATCTCTTCCTGTTCCCAGTTCCTCTTCTGTTCAATGAGAATAATGATAGTAAATACTGGATACAGTTGTTTTTAGGATTAACAGAGTCAATACTATACTTAAAACAGTACCTGGCATGCACACACATGCACAAACACCAAACACCCATATTTGCGTGTATCTACTCTATAGTGATAGTGGGTGTCATTATAATGTTGATGGTTTCATACTCTCAGGTGTGTTTCTGTTACATATGTATAGATTCATCACGATAGTGGGTACAAAACTTGGTGACTAAATTTGGAAAGAACATAGAGAAGTAAAGAACAGGAAGATGCTAAGGACAGAAATGCAATAGAAAGAATTTCCTGCATTTCCCGGGGTTTCCTGGCAGCATATTGTGCATGTGTATCGAAGAGAAGGAGAGGCAGAGAGAGAAACAGAGACACCATTCTTCAGCCTAATATTTGCATAGAGTTGGATGAATTGTCTTACTATGACATTTTTGGCCACAGTTTCCCTTATCCAAAAAGCTTCAACACGATGCTGTTGTCCTGCTCTGTTCATCAGTGTCTACAGCTCTGCGTTGTCATGGGGACTCCACCCTGGCTGATGCTCTCTTGTGTGAGCCCCTGCAGGGTACTAAGTGCTAACATGTAGTGTGCCCCCTCTCAGCGTGGTTCAAGAGTGAAATATTTTCCTCAGTGTTTGACAGGGAAATTCCCCTTTGGAAAAATTGCCCATATAGATTACATATTATCACAAGACAGTTGAGAAGAGATCCAGAAAATCTGGAACCAAACTGATTTGTTTATACAAAATATTTTGGATAGTCATATATATTAAACCAAAATTGTATGATGCATTGTAGATCAATGAGTACTATATAATAAAGCAGATGTGTGTTAAGACAGTGTCTGTACAAACAGAATATATATATCTTAAAGGATATTAATGAAACATATTACTGTATTTACAAATAAGGAATATCTTTGCATATGGGAAAATAGAATGCTTTGAACAAAAGAAATCAGCCAAATTGTCTGTGGAGCCTAATGGTATATTTTACCTTTGCAAAACATTTATTTGGTGCTCATAGCAAATAAATATTCTAGTTTTGCTGTTTTCAGAATGGGCATACAATAGCAGCTGTCTTTCTAATCTCTCCCCTATTCAAACGCTAATCGGTGGGACCCACCGTAGAATGCTAGACTCCTGAATAGGTAGACAATGGCAGCAGCGTTTTTTAATCACAGTCCTATTCAGCCACTAATCGGAGTGATGATTAAGGGACATTAGAGGGAGCACTTTGACATCTGATCCTTTGAACTGATGTCTGTGCAGGCTGCACTCCACAGAGCTCACTTGGCCAGACTGCTTTCCTTAAAGTGCCGTGATTTTCAGTATAGGAAATATTACATTAGAGTCTATTGAAATGATTAGGAATTGAGAAGCTTTTATTTTAATGGGAATTTGGTGTATGCTGTGTACTCCCCAAATTGAGACATTAATATTACATGCATTACTCTTAAATATCAGGGATCATAGAAAAAGATTGTGCAAAAGATTGTCCTGGAAAAGATCTGCACACTTAGAATTGAATATGAGCAGATACATGCAATTCTGCTCATAGTTTTCCATTATGGAAGTTTATTAATTTAAGAATTTTTGGATGTTCATATAATACAATTAAAATCACCAAACCCTAACTGCATTTAATTTTTAAAAATTGTATTATGCTCTATTTACATGGTTATGTTTTGATTCAGTCATCTTTAGCAAGACAGAACGGAATCTTTATTTTCTCTTTCAGGATTTCTAATATTTGTGTAGATTTTTTATTAACCTTTCCCTCATTTCTTGTGATTGATCTTGAAAATATTAACATCTCTTCAACATTTGCAGATTGCATTAGTGGTTAAAATTTCAGCATCAACATTTGAAGTTGTAACTTCAGATACCTCTATAGCTTCATCTCTCTCTGTCATATTCTATCCATCTACTGTTTGTTTATTTATTTTTAAAGATTTATTTATTTATGCATATAAGAGATGAGGTGTAGGTCAGAGTTGCTGGGGTGGGGATATGTGAGGGTTCACCAGAGGGAGTAGGGAGCAAAACAGGTGGATCTACTGAAATACACAACTGAGGGGAGTGGTGGGGGCGACATGAGGTCTGCTGTGCCATGTAGGGTAGCTTCCTGGCTGGGGATTGAATTCCTGTTGTAGTGGCTGGTGATAACTTCATAGTGCTGCCACTTAGCTTCTTGAGCTACCAGGGAGGCCCTATGTGGAAGAGAGACCACTTTTCCCTTCTACCCTCTTATGCTAATTAAATAAGGGCTGTGAATTAAGCTGCAAAAATATAGTAGTGGAAGAAAAAAATCATACTTATTTAATATTAATATTTTAATTTTTATGTTTAGAGAGCTTCCTCAGAAAAGTTTTGAAAACCAATATATATACTCTGGCTCTTTTATATTGTTTTAACAAAGGGCATTAAATTGTGGAGAAGTGACTAAACAAAAGAAAATGGATCTGGGTTTGTATGGGTAGTTAATTTGGGAAGGCAAATAAGAGGGAAAAATTAATGCAAAATAAGGCTTATTTTGTTTGTACTTATTGGTATGAACTTTTTATCTCAATGATAAGGGTTGTTTTTCTCCTGTTAAAGGAGAAGGAAAGGTAATACCTTTACAAAGGGGTATTTATGTACTGCTTTTAGGAAGGTGGTAGGGAGTGGGGCTTGCCTGTGGGACAGCAAAGAGCTTTTTTTGTGTTTGCTTCTTAAATGCCTCTCAGCTCAAAATAATGTTCATGTTTAGGTGGAATATTTGGGGGTAACATATTCTGATCCCTTTCATGTATAACCTCTTATGATTGAGTACCCTGCATTTGTTAATTACTTTTTTGTAGGATTCTTTTCTATAGAGACATTTATCGCATAGTCTGAGATAAATCGGTTGATGATGCATACTTTTAAGTGTAGCTGCCCCTAAAATACACAGATGTACAGGTGTGGAACCTTGAAACTGTGTTTCTATCACTTGTCTTTGACCCCAGTTTTGATGACTTGAGTCTTAATGGGAAAATTTACCTAAGCCAGGCAAATCAGATTCACTCTGAGACATCTGATATGTGAGATTTTATTTCATTTGGGCTGTTTGAAACAAATACAAGCCTGGGTGCTGTGAGATAGCTAGTTTCCACCCACCATGTATATTAAAAAAAAAAAGAAAAACAGAAAAAACAAATCCTCTGAAGAGAGAGAAGATAGAGACAAATACTTCACAGGAAAAAAAAGAAACCCCAAAATTCAAACAAGAAACAAACAAAAAATACAACAACAAAACTGCTCTGATTCTTAGCTTTGTGTAGGTAGAATTTTTGCAACACCCTGTTTTGTGAGATGATTTTGTGACCAAATAATCTTCTAAATTTTTTTTTGTCTTAAATTATTAAAGCAGGTTTTAGTTATAGACAATTTAAAAATCCTAAGGAGCACAGTGGCATATATCAAGTACTAATGACTTGAAATAGTATTTTATATTTAGAGAATATGTTAAATTTAAGTAGGAAATTAAAGAGAGAGTAAGAATATTGACATTTTCTTGTACGAGGTAGTAGGGTGTAATGTATCCAGCTCCACTTAGAGACCTACTCCTGAGTGCAAATCTTGTCTGCATTCACTAACTTGACCTTGGGTGTGAATGTTTACCTGTATCAGCTAGCTCAGTTTCTTTCAGTGAAAAATGGTAATACTTCATTGTAACAGTCTGATTAAATTATTTTGAAGGTTAAATGAAATAATTTTAAAAGGATACAAGATTTGATACATGGTAAAAGCTCACTAAATAGAGTTATTTTATGTTTACATGAATATGGGAAGTATCTCATGGTTCAAATGATAAAGCTTTTTTTGAAGAATTTGATCTTTTTTAGTAATAAATTAAAAATACTGCAAATTCACTAATATGATACTACATTTATTTATCCTAAGTGTGACTTTTTCAAATGTTATATACTTTTAATTTTAGTACTTGGGAAACAAAGTCAGGTTGATATACTGATATGACTTTTATAATTAAATAGATTCTTTATCATAAACTTTCTCTATGTTCTTTATTCTATAAGAGACAAAACTTAAATACAGTTTTTTCCCCCATGTTACAAAAAATAATGTAGTTGGTTACTTTGGATTCCTTCATTTTTTTTTTTTTCTGAGCCTCTGTTAGAATTTGGGTAGTATTTATGGTATGAATTTGCCCTAAAGGTTCATCCTGTTTTTATCAGTTTTTTTTTTTTTAAGGTTTATTATGTTGCTTTTTAAAATTGCCTCTTTTATGTTTTTGAGAATTAAAATCTATTCCTTTGTACTTATCTCTTTATCTGCATATCTAGATCTGTATCTATTATGTCTCTTTTTTTTCAATACTTTCTGACTTTAAAGCTAGAAGCCTGTAAAGTATAAAACAACAAGTAATTTACCCAAATCATTTCCTGTACAACACTGCCTATGAAAATTTGACAGTGCTGCTGTTTTCCTTGTACATATTTGAAATAACTGTTTTATTATAACGTAAGTGCTTGCCATTTTTTTTTTTGCTTCTTAAAGGAGAATTTAAAGTATGAAGAAAAGGAAAAAGCCAATGGATCCAGGAAGGAGCACAAAGGCCTGAATGTAAAATATGCATAGTATGTTTGGGAGGGTCAGTATAAATAGATAACTTGGATTCACAAAATGATCCATGTCAGAGAAAAATGGAAGAAAAATTGTTGAAGGAAGAGTGAAGAAAATTAGATTTGTACTATGATAATTACATTTCAGGAATCTTGTATCTTAGGGCAATAAACTCATAATTTTGACTAGAATACTGCTATCATAAAAACAATATTTTAAAATAATGAGTAATCTTTAGAACGTGAATTTTGAATTCTCTTATTAATTAGGGATAAAGGTAGAAACTTTGGGAATAGAGAAAAATGAGACGGAGCAATACTTCTACCTGGTAAAGATTATTTAGCAATGAGGTCAGTACATTGTTGGTAGGAAAATTATAAAAAGAAATGAAAAGGAATAGGTGGAAGAGTGGGTAGGTTAACCTCAACCCAAAAACAGGCTAAAAAAACTTACCAGGCTTCAAAAGTTTGAACAGATATTGGAAAAGTTATTTGGTATGCTAGGTCTAGGCACTATCAATTGTAATAAGCATTATTAAGTTGAATATTTTGCCCTTTTAAGGTTGTTTTGGTAGGGTTCTCTTGAACATTCCTAGTCACCTTGCTGTAATGACATTACTCCTTTTTACTACATGTGTCCTATACTTTTGGTGAAAAGTTCATGGTATACTATCTCTAGCTCTGAAACAATATTTTCTTTGTAGTGAATGACATTATAGTACCTTTATTTCAATCTCTTGGGTGGGAAATATTATGAATTAGCTAAGCAATTATTTAATTCCCCAGAGACAGGATTCAACAGCAATGAAGAAATGGTGGTATTTCAGTCTTTACTCCTGTAACAAACTGGGCTTTGACCTGATGATAAAAATGTGAAGAGCAAAGATTAATGTAAAAACAGTTTTCTAGGTTAAATTCTTGAATAAACTTAAAACATAAAAAACTCTAGAAATTGGATAATGGTGAACACTAAATAGCTGCATAATTATAGAACAATCACATTTCATTAGGAGAGAATGGAATGGATTCCCTGAGAAAGATGATATGTGACTTGAATCTTGAAGATGCAGGAGGACCTTACCAGAGTAGGAAAGAGAGGGGCAGTAAAAGGCATCATAGGCAGAAGGGCAGCATTTGCAGCTGCACAGATTTACAGAAAGAGGTGCCATATTTTCACTGAACTACATATAGCATGACATTAGGATAGACAGAGTAGTAGGAATAGTTCATGAAATTATTTAAATGTAAGGTAGGATCACCTTAATAGCAGAAACTAATTAACACCCATTTAACTTTCATAATAGTTCAATTTTGTAAATACAATTGCAATTCCTAAAAGATAGAAGAGAGGATTAGAGTTGTTAAATTTGTTATTCAAGTTGTGCAGATAGTAATTAAAATACTAATATCTGAGGGTGGAATTGGATATTTACAAGTTCTAGCACACTTCAGAATATATGAAACACTTATAAATAAATATATTTGTACTAGATGAAATTAAATGTTTGAGATATTTTGTGTTAAACTGAAATAAGGCAAAAAGTTGCTTCTCTTAGCCATTATTTTTTAGTTGATTTTTTTAAAAATCAAGATAACACCAGGTAAGTTTTACAGATTTATCTAAAATTCAAATTAAGTTTTCCAAAAGGAATTTATTTTCAATAGAATGATCAAAATGTACACATCAGTTTTATGTCTGATAGAAAAATGTTAGAATTAATTATGTTAAAAAAAGTAACTATACATTGATTTTGGAGTAACATTGTTATTCTATTGTGAAATATGACACTATGTTAAAGAAAAATAGAAGTATTTTTTAATTATAAAAATAGAAATAATAACAGAAATTACCATCTAGAAAATTAATAATGAAAGATCAGTAAAATTCAGTAATATCAAAAATAGTATTAAAATGTTGAAATGGTAATGTTGAATAAGAGACTTGCACCTAGCTGAGTCTTTCACTGGTCTTTTAACTGTACCATTCTGTTTGTTAACACAATGTTGGCATTAGTAAGAACTGAGACAGAGGATATGTTCAAAGAAATTCTTTGAAAGCAGTCATAAATGTAATATCAAGATAGCAATTCCATTTTGCATTTATAGGATGTCTTTCTCTAAGGAGCTCAAAACACTTGACATTCATCTTATCACCTTGGTGAAATATTTTTATGGTAGGTATTATTGTTCTGTCATTTGCCTCAGGAGAAAATACACAAAAACTGTCAGCAGTTTTTTTTCTAATAGATACTATACCTTACAAAAAAAAAAAAAATAGGCAAGTAAGTCTCAGTAAATGATAACTTTATCCATTTAATTCCTCTAGCCTAAACATTGGCTCCTTGATCATTTTTCTTACATATCATATCTATTCTAATAAGAAAATATTTCTACCTTCAGAATATATACAGAATAAGAAAGCTCCTCACCTTCTTTTACCTCCAAGGAGCTACGTTTATGTTGAGACATATGTGAATGCTTTCTCTTAGAATATTATCACACCTGTTCTTCCTCACTGCTCCCACCTTGCTTGGACATTTGTTTGGCTCAGGCAAAACTGTTACAGGGCAGGGAGAGGAGTATTTTAGAATTAAAAATTAAAAAAATTTGCTTTTTTTGAATGGGTTTTGTTATTTGCTATATTAAGATAAATACATAAAATTTTTAATGGAAAGGAACTTTAATATAATTAGGGTATAGTATAGAAAGCATAGGGAACATAGTGACTAAGTTAAGTATTTAAAGTTACCCATCTCCCCGAGGGCGAAAGTTTAGTTAAATAGGATTGGTTTAAAGTAAGGTTTAAAAGTTTACTAGATGTTTAAAGGATTTTTTAGTAGAGATTTATAGAAAAGGGTTAGAAAGAGTTAGATAAATTTGGGAGGAAAAGAGTAAAATTAAAATTAAGATGAAAGCTTTTAGTGTTAACCTCCCCACGGGTCTCTCACTTATATTTGTTTTAACTAGTTTAAGATTAAGAAACAAGCGCAGTTTTTTACATGGTGCTTTGCTTTATGTGCCACTGCCAGGTCTCCTTGCTGTTTTTTTTTTTTTTTTGCAGAATTTTTTTTTTTTTTTTTATAATTTTACTTAGGGAAGAACTGGGATTTTGGAACTTTTTTTTTTTTCTGGGACGACCCTGTTACAAAACGACAACTAGAGGTCCCTACGTCATAAGTCAAAATATTTATAAGCTATAAGGCAAGACAAAAGAATGTTAATTAAATTATGTTCTACCACCCAACTTAACAAATTCATAATGACAAAATTGAAAAATTGTGTTTTTCATACATGTCCATTCTGTTGATGAACTGTGGTACTTGGATGAGCAATAAAATAAACATATGCATAGTTTACAAGTTATTATTTATTTGTGTCATATTTTTTTGAAAAAGATTTATTTATGCATACCAGAACTGGAGTACAGGCCAGAGGTGTGTGTGTGTAGGGGTTGGGGGTGGGGAGTGAGAGGATTCACCAGAGACAGAGTTGGAACAGAAGAGGCAGATTGCCTGAAACACACTGCTGAGGGGAACAGTGGGCAAGGCAGGAGAGGTCTGCTGTACCATGTGGGTCAGCTCCCTGGCCTGGGATTGAACTTGTGCTGTAGTTGCTGCAGAGGCTTCATAGTGTGGTGCTTAATCCCTTGTACCTCAGGGAGGCCCTTTATGTCATGTAATTTATTTTTTATTGCCATCATTTCAGCAGAATCACAGATTTTGTTGTGATACTCAAACTTGCCATATAAGTTGTGTTCAAGTGATAATAATGTTTTAAAGGATCAAAATATAAATGTAATTTAATCAAAACACATTTAAATATTTTGTTATTAAAATTATAAAAAGGTAAATATTTAAAAATATAAAATAATGTTTTCATACATTTAAAATTTATTTTTCTTCTAAAATATCTGTATTTCTATTTAGGCTGTTACTACCTCTGGCATACTTTTATTTGATTGTTGAGATTTAAGAGTTCTTTGTATTTTGGATATAACCCTATATCTGACTTGTTTTGGCAATTATTTCCTCCCATTTTCTAGTATGTTTCCTCATTTTCTTACATTGTCATTCACAGAGCAGAGGTTTTTATTGAATAAAGCCCAGCTTATTTCTCCCATGCTCATGCCATTGGTATTGTATCTAAAAGATACTGCTATACCCCAGCTTCTCTAGATTTTCTTCTGTGTGATCTTCTAGTAGCTTCATCATTTTGTACTTGGTATTTAAGTTAGGGATCCATTTTGACTTAATTTTTGGGAAGGGTGTATTATATGAGTCTCCATTAATTTTTTTTTTTTCTATATGGTTTTCCAGTTTTTCCAGCACAGCTGATTCCAGCACAGCTAATTTGCTCCATTGCATTTGCCCTCAGTCAAAGATTAATTAACTGTTCTTACCCTGATACCTTATGATTTGGACATTTGACAAAATTGTGAGATCCTTGGGGGCATACTTTTATAATTTAATTTTAGGTTAATATTTCACAAACAGAATAACATAGCTGATAAGAACACCACTAATTTTACTGATTGCTGGTTTTCCAGTCATTACAAATTGAGGAATTGTTTAGTGCAGCACTTTTCAGTCTTTTTCTTCGTGCTCTTGTTTTAGAACACCACTCACATACAGATTTTAATAATACTTAAATGCTACACTGAATTATCAAGGAGGATTTAAAGGAGCTTATATGGGACTTGGTGAATGAGTTAATTGCCTCTCTTTATAGCATATAAATACATTTAAGTATACTTAAGTGTTTAACAAATACTCATAAAATATCTGTAAATATATAGTATGTGATGTAAAAATTTATACAAAAGGGATACATTAATTTTTCTTAATTTATAATTTATTAAAAATTTTCCAAATTATTTCCAAAAATATTATTAAGATCAGGAAACTAGTGGAAGGACTATGTAAGTACTGTTCCAATGCTGTAGATTTTGAAAATGTGTATAAATGAGTCAGGAATTTTTATCACTATAGGAAATGTTATCACTTTATATCTGTCAGTATCTCCTGTAAATCTTCAGCCTGTTGTTAGAAGGCCAGGTAAGAAGCTCCATTTTAGAAGTCATGCTGAGAGACAATGTTTGCACAAGTGATTTGTGAGTCTTGCTTTGGCATCTTCCATTGAAGTAAGTCTTTCACTTCAAACTTTGTAGCAAGATGCTTATGGAAAATAAATGTACATTTTATGTGGTGTTTTGGAAATATTTCTTAAGGAATTCTTTCAGTTTTAAGTAAGGATAGTTTTCTCTGTATGTCCATGCCTACATAGATTCTCATCTCTCCTATTATAACATCAGGATATTTGAGGTTTTGTTATGGTAGGAATTGCGTTTTAGACACCTTTCCTCCACTCTATTTTTGTAACTGTTTACAGCTAGCTTAACTATTTGATGAATGATAAAAAAGGGAGCAGTCTCATGTCCGCCAATTTTAAATATATATCAGTGTTGATTTAAATTATTTTATGTACTTGCTTGTATTATACTTACTTTAAAAGCTGTGGGTTTTTAGCAGAGATGTTCGGGGCATTGCTTGACTAAAAAAACTGTTGCTTGCTTCTTGGTCTGCCCACATATAGCTCTCCTAATTATGACTACCCTAATTTGGCATTTAATTAAGAAAGAAACTTTGAAACAAGAGTGATATTTATCATATTATTTTGAGTTATTTTTTAAAATTTAAAGCTGGTGTAAAAATAAAAGCAATGCACTTATATGGTACAGGAAAATTTCTGGGTATTCTTTAAATAATTTTAAATTAAAATAATAAATGTAATGGATGCTAAATTCTCATTTGAAATTTACCTTCTCATGCTTTAATACACATAAAATTTTTGGTTAACTTTAGGTTAATATTTACTGACTGTATATTGTGGAAAGAATGAAACCAGATGATTAGAGAGAAGAAAGGTAAGAAAGACAGAACTATTAGGATAATAAAATGGTAGTATTGGAAATATGATAATTTCACATTACATAAATTAATAAATACATAGTAACCAATAAGTCATGAATTTTATGTCACAATATTTCATATTCTTTCAAACAAATGTGTTTCAAGTATGGAATATGTTGATATATTTACAAATATTGTCCTAGAACAACCAAAACACAGAGCATGTACAAGCTTGAGTAAACCTGTGGTGAGAAGAATTAAATGCATTTCATGTGGTTCAGTGAACAAGCTTACTCAGCTTGTTAAAGCTGTTTATTTTTCTTTTCCTTTCAAATCCAAATAATAGGCAGGCAAATTGTTCCCCCCACCAACCATTGTAAGTAATCTTATACTATTTGATTCTCAGAGCTCCTAGTGAAAAGTCTGTGGAAGAAGCTGACATGTACAGTACACATTTTTTCTCATCTACCTCTGTATACATACAAATATATAGCCTAAGTTTGTTACTTCAAAATTCAGTTGACATATATATTACAAGCAGAAGCATTCACCAAGGTAACCAGCTAAATTTCCTGCCTTTACTAAAATGGGCTTCAAAAACACTGCCCATTCTTTGGAAATGCTAAGCTCTCGTCTCTCTTTTACTCCTCAGCCACCAACCCACCACATCTGGTTGTCACCTCCTCTACATCAGTTGAAATCTCACTTTTCAGCATCACAAGTGGCTTGTGTTGCTCAATCCAGTGAACCTATTTCAGGGTTTTTTCCTTCCTGTAGCTCTCTGTATAAGTTAATTATCTACCTCTGTATATCAAGTTTTCTCTCTCTCTTTTTCTGTCTCTCTCTCTCTCATTTATCTAACCTATCAATCACTTCTTTATTATAGTTCTAGGAACATTAATTACAAAATAAAACAATATTTCCACAGAAAACAATTTCACTTATCTCTATTTAAGCAGCTTTCCATTTAACTTAAGACCAACAATCAGTCTCAGGTAATTTACGTATATTCGCCACATCCAATCTTGCCCTTCAGGTTTCAGCCAAGCCTTTCTATCTTCTGAATAGCTTTCTCTCATTACCACTCTGCTCCCCACTTTCCTGGACCTATCTCTAATGTAAGCTACCCTTCTCTTTCCTCCTTTCCTTTTCTTCTTCTCCTTGACTTCATTTAACCAATCAAACTTTTGAGGATATCTGCTATGCATTTGCATTCCAAATCCTTACAGTTTAAAAATTTTGAATCTAGACTCTGACTTTTCCAGTATTTGGTGAATGTTCTTTCAAATTAACCTAGTATCCATTACTATATTATTAGAATTAGATGATTGCATATGTCCATGACTGTTTTTTGTGAATAAGTCCCTTCTATGTGTTGGTTGTCATTATAGATATCCATTTTATTGTTTCAGAAAAATTATTGATGTCTAATGTTGCATAGTTTTATTATTAATTTTTTCTCTCATACTTTCAACTAGAAATACTCAAACATCTTTGTTTCCTAGCAGTAAATAAGATATGTTAAAATATGTAAAATAAAAATATTTAGAATTTCTATTGTCTCCAATAATTATGAACATCAAAAGCTAACTCATCTAATATACCAAAGAGAAATGGGGGTGTGGGAGATTAGCCAGGTAATGATTGTGGAACATATCTTTGCCATTTATATCATTTTATTTGCAGAAAGAGTATTACTCTTAGTACTGCTTTGTGTTTAAAAGGGCAGTCTAGACAAAGAAGTCTACCATAGAGAATATATTATTTAAATACATTCATGTTTTAGTTTAGAAAGAGTATTTCTTAGAGTCATTTGTAAGTTAGGATAATAAACAAACAGATATAAAACTGGAGAATAAAATAAAGATAAAAACAAATTGCTTGTTATTTTGAAAAATAAATGATTCAAAAGGGAGAAATGATTAAAAATAATGAAAACATTTCATTTGGCTAGGTGAAAGTATGTAGGTATAATGGGTCAAGTAAATACTAAAAGGGCTGATTTTCAGGAAAAATAATGTAAAGGAATGTGTTTATAGAGAACATTCTTTCACCTATGTCTCATCACCAGATATTCGCAGTAGGCATAACCAGGTAATGAGAATTTCAGTGCTAAAACCAAGAACGTCTCCAGCAAAACAGTATGAGTTGTCTATATTAACAGCCAGACATTTTTAATCAGAGAAATCGGGGACAACAGAGAGGACTGAATGTGTGGTTCATCAGTAAAAATAATTCCATAAGGAGTCAAGAGCACACCATTAATTCATTCCTTACTGCAAGTCCATTGAAGAGAATTAGGGGATGAAAATCCCTAATTTCTGCCTTTTCTCTGAGTTTATCCAGGACCAAACATGCAATTTTAAATGTCTTTTCATCTAGATTTAAAACCGAACTGATTTCATGTTTTTAAACATTTTATACTGAATCTATGAATGGCACAAAATCCTGTACTATTAAGTAATAATTATTGAAATAGTTGATCAGGTAAACTAACTTATAATACTTGGAAAGTATAGGAAATAAATTGTTTTTATTCTATTTTTATTATTTGTTTATAATTGAGTAATATTTGGATCCCCTCATCAGGTATTACCATCATAGTATACCCCTACATAATCACCCCATAGCCCACCACCACGGTCCATTGTGCTTCCATCCCTTTTTGTTCTTACTTCTCCTCTACCCCCTTCTCCCCTAGTGCTTCCTATCCCCACAACCTAGACTCTAGAATTTCTTTCCAATTAAAAAAGAAAATTTAAGTAGAAATTAGTAAAACAAACATCAGGTGGAGAATATTGTAAATCTATGGAATATAGATTATGTTGAATCAAAATTAAGAATACTTAATTAATTTGGATAAGGCTTTAGTTATATACTCTAAGTCCCATATAGTGTCGTTCATATCACACTTGAATAGTTAAGAAATAAGCCTTGAGATTGCACTCAGAACTCAATAAAGTTCAGTGCTGATCATCTGTGCCCAAATTTGGCAGCTGAGTTGTCACTGTTCTTGTCAGAGTGATTTACACAGTTCAGAAACTTAAGTATGACAATGATTTGGGTCAGGATTTTTAATGTGTACATAATGCACAGCATAGAAATTCCTGAAGTTGATTTACATGTAAATCAATCGTTACTTACTTAATGCAACAGCTATTGTAAAGTAAACAGATATTGAACACTTACTATAGACCTAGCGCTGGTTTATGCCACTGGCATATATAAGTGGAGCGATGTTGAGTTTAATGCAGGAGAGTGATCCATCAGCAGAGAACTTACAGTGTTGGAGGAATAACCTGACTGACAGATATTCAAATGCTAGGAAGCAATTTTATGGGATCATTAACCTAGAATGAGGTTACCAGGTGTCAGGGAGTCTGCCCAGAAGTAATATCAAAATAAAGACTGCACTGTGGGGTTTGGGTATCGGTAACCAGTTAGTTCTTACTAATAAACCGGGAAAGTGCTTCTGGAGGAACTGGTCATATCTGACTTGTTCTTGCTAAAATAGCTTTTAATGTGTCTGCTTACTAATTTATAATGAAGAAAATAACTCTTCCACACGCCAGAATACTTTAATTCTGTAACTATCATTTTCTGTCTATATTTCTGTGGTTGAGCTACAATGGGGTATCAAATGAGCACTGGAAAAATGGTCTTTAACCTGAGAAACCAGCATCATTGAGAAAGGAAAGACAATGAAATTCATATCATAATCAGAACATTGCATTGTGGTTATTAGATTGACTGAATTTGAATAAAATAAATGGAAATTATAAAATTTCACAATGGAAATGACCTTTTCAGAAAAGTAGGCATTCAAATGCCCATTGCTACATCTCCAACTTAGAATATGTTAATATAATATAATGATTATTATAATGGATCACATGTATTATGCTGTGCATTCCATTTTATTTATCTATTTATCTATCTATCTATTTATTTATGATTTTTAAAAAAAAATTACATATATTTGACATCAATTGTAATTCCCATGTATTCCCCATCACCATATCACCAGTTGTGCGTTCCATTTTAAAGATGGGGAACTGAGACTTAGAAAAATACTGTGATATTAGTGAGGTTATTTATATTTTCTAGTGCTGTTTCTCATCTATAAAATGAGGTGATACTAGAATATACTGATAATAAAGTATAATTAATATTAATATACTAGTGTGCAATAATAATTATTAATAATAATGTTAACCAATGTGACACCCTCTGCCTGGGACATAATAAGTACTACAGATGCTATAATAACACTTCTCGGGTTTTGTTACAATTAAGAGAAAACACTGAAAATTAAAACAATATTGGTTAAATATGGCCTAATTTCTACATTTTTCCAACTCCTTCCTTTTGCTCTCTTTAGCTATCATATAACTACACTTCTTGAGTTGTTCACAGATGCAAACTTTAACAGCTCACTTTCTGGTTTATACATCATGCTCACCTGAATGAAACACAAATATACACACACATAATTCTAATTCAGTGTCGTACAGTTCAGAAAGTTTTCATATTTCTTTATAAGGGCCCAGCTAATTTTTTTTTCTTGCTACTTGCACTGTTAACCACTGTAGAAATTACCAAAGTAGGTAAGGTCTGGTTTGGTATTTGTGGGATTTTGAGGATGAGATTTAAAAAGGTAGTTTTAGGGTCTTCCTGGTGGCACAGCTGATTGAGCACCACGCTCTGCAGCATCTGTGCAACAGCAGCTCGAGTTCAATGCCCAGCCAGGGAGAGAACGAACCCACATGGCACAGCAGACCTCTCCTGCCTTGCAACTGCTCCCATTGCAGTGTATTTCATTTGATATGCCTGTTCTGCTCCCCACTTTATCTCTGGTGAATCTTCTCACCTCTCATGACTCTGGCCTGTACCCCAGCTCTTATATGCACACACAAAAAAAAAAAACTTTAAAAAATATATGTAATTTGGGCCTCCCTGGTAGCACAGTGGGTTAAGCAACGCACTATGAAGCAAACTGTAGCCACTGCAGCACAAGTTTGATCCCTGCTGCTGGCCAGGGAGGGGGCCCACATGGTGGGGCAGACCTCTCCTGCTGTGCCTGCTGTTCCCCTCAGCAGTGTACTTCAGTTGATCTGCCTGTTCTGCTCCCTGCTCTCTGTGGTGAATCCTCTCACCCCTCCACACCTCTGGCCTGTACCCCAGTGCTTGTATGCATAAATAAATAAATCTTTAAAAAAATATGTAATTTTAATTTAGGGTCAGAACATTATGTAGATAAATTGATGGATATCTGAAAAAGCCTACATAATGGAGACTCAAATTTCTTTGCATAATTAAATTGTAATTACTTTTTAAAAAATTTCCATGATGGTAAATACCTCTCAAGTGTTTTGCCCTAGTTTAACCTTGGTGCTTTATATGTGATTTCTACATCTGTGTGTTTAAATGAAAAGAATAATGACTGAGGTGATATATTTCACTAACTTAGAAATTTTACTAATTCAGGATCCTTACATGGCTTCATACAAGCAATACTTTCCACTACTTTGTTTAAATAAGAAAAATAAAGGGTTGCAAAAATGACAAATGTGTATTATCCAAGGATTAGACAAATGATAATTTGTTTCAAAATTATAACTTGTTAGAGACTTACTAAATTAAAAAAAATCTAAATTAAAATGCCCATTTATGTTTCTTTTATATTACTATAGGAATGACTATTCCATTGTCAAATATTATTTCTTAGAGCATCATTGCTTTGTCAAATGGCAATGTGTTTAACTTAGGAAAGATGGTAAAGAAAGTTCTATTCCACTCTGTTTTTCATAAAATGCATTGCTTTATTTTATTTCATTGACAATTTCAGAACAAAAGGCCATGCATTTTCCTTTTCATTAGCAAATTGGCAAGGAATCACAAGACATGTCATGTCAGAGTTCACTCAGGCTGAAGGCCAGGTCTCCGAAGGGTGAAACAGAGTTGGCAAGTGAGGGGATTTGTGAGGAGGTACCACACTTGATCAGGGTATGGCATATGTCCTCCTGAGGATCTCAGCAGGTCTTTATTTATACATTACAAGCAAGCAGTGGTATTACATCAGCAGGTGTATAGAGCAGGAAGTTAACAATGATCATTACTTTTTTTTTTTTTAAGAACAGCTTGGGGTCTTGTGATCCCCAGTCAAGATTTATGACATATACAATTTATGTTCAAAACAACATGTTTTACTGGTATTTTGATTTCAGTGGTTATACAAGTTATTTATTAATGTTAAACAGGTGTAGCAACTTTGCGCAATCACAACCAAATGATTTTGTTTGTACTCAGAGTATATGATAGACTACTAATCACAAAGTCTAAGGTTAAAGTAGTGTTAATGCTTAAAAACTACAAGCCCCCAATAAAAGGGTAATACTAAAATTAAAACCTAAATTATATCTAGATTCTATATAATCTTTAAAGGGAACCCCTAACCTCAACATAGCCTAAACCTGAAACTTATAATCACAATTTAAGCAAAACAAAGGCAAAAGGGAGGGTAGTAAGGGCTAATGTGACTCATGCATCACCTAAGAAATGCAGAACCTTTCATAATGGCCCAAGTTACAAAGATTATGCTTAGGTCCCAAAGGTTTGTTTCCCACAGTGAATGTTTAAGTCTGGGAATTTTCCTAATGACTAACTTTAGGATTTGTAGAATAACCACCTTCCAATTGCATTTAAGTTACCTGGTTTTATGGTATTGATTTTCTTGTTTTGTATTATAATATTAGCCAATCAGTAGTTCTTCATCAAAATAGCAACTAATTGTTATGTTTGGTAAAACAGCCATTTATAACCAACCCCATGGATAATACTCCAGTAAGTGCATTTTTAGAAACTTATAAAACTTTAAATATAGGATCAGCCAAAACAAAAAGGAATCTGGTGGGGGCCAGCTATGGAGCCCCCAATTTTTCAGGATAGTTCCCTCATGATGAACTTTTGTTACAGGGCATGAGTAGCATGGCCCTCATCAATGTCATGTTCTAAAAAAGGTTGTGCATTTAAGAAATCATCATTGATTTGATTTTTAATACATAATTTAAAAATAACAGATAGTAGAGTTGCAGTTATAAGCAATGGAATACAAAATCGCCTAGCTTGATGGTGTATAGTAGATAATTTGCATGATTAAATTAAGTTGGAAATAATAGAGGACTTAATTCTATAGATAATTTATTGGTAGTCTTATTTTCCCTATGATCTTGTGTATTTTTTAATCTCTCATGATTGTAAAGCACCCCTCATATAATTCCTCCCCTATTCAGTGTCTCTAGTATTCTGAGACTGGTTTCTTAGACATAAAACCAGATTCTAGTGTGAAAATCCATTTATGTTAAATAATTCATATGAAATAAAAGGACTATTGAATCAAAGCACAAAATAGTTCATTAAGAAGCATTATAGAAGTGAATAATGTCCTAATAAAGAGTTTTAGACTTCCTTTTCATAACTAAGAATTTAGTTAAGCATATCTTAATTTACTTCCTTAATTAATACCTACTCTGGAAGTTAAGTAACAGAGAACACTGGAAATTTAACCTGCGTTTGTAAGAGAGGTGCAAAAATATTCTATACCATTTGTAATAATAGTGCATGACTTTAATCAGATATTTGAAGGCCTGCAGTGTGAACTATTCAAACTCAGAATATTCTGTAAGATTCCCTTATAACTTGAGAACAAGATGACTCTTTTCCCTTAGACAGCTCAGCGTATGTAATTTTTGCTGTGGAGAGTGATCTGTCCATGACTCTCTATCTCCATTCTCTGCTGAAAGCATTTGCTCTTCTTCCTTTCCATTGCTTGTGTTTGTTTATCTAATTTGGATTATTATCGTGCCAATATGGTCTATAATTTTTTTCCCTCAGTTGTTTACTTCTCAGGCAGGAAATTTCTTAGTGCTCTTGAGGACAACAGCAACATGTGACATTTTATTTTTGTAAAAGGAAAAGTTACAAAATTAAAAGTTTGGAAGACTCAATGTCATTAGGAAAAGGTTTATTCAATATTGCTGCAGAATATTTGTGCATGTTTTTTTCTGTAATTATGCATAAAAGGACATATCTTGGTGATAAATGTCATGCATGGCAACTCTTAACTTCATCAAGTTTGTTTCTTTAATTTTTAACATAACTACTATAGTGCTTTGAGAATTATGAAATATAATTAGTTCCTTTATTTGTGAAATGTTAGAGTGACGTGGCACCAAATAAGTAAGCAAATCTAGGCTCAGTTTCTACTGAGGATACTGTAGACTAATTATTTAACCTTTGTGTCTCAGTTTCCTGATCTGAAAATATGAAAATGTAAGAAATAAAAGTGTTTTCTTACAAGGTTCTTGTAGGGTTTGAAAAAAATGAGGTTTATAAAATCTTTAGAACAATGTCTGGTATAGGACAATTCAGTAGGCATTATCTATTAAAGGATTTTTGATAGTCTGGAGAATTTTAGGGAATATATAGACAGAACAGAGAAAATTATAATCATTTGAAATTAACACTGAAATAAGAGTTATTTACGTGATGCAGGTTATTTTAGTGTTTTTCTAGGAATCTATGTTTTTTATTAAAAAATTATATTATAGAACACATTTTAGTTTTTAAGCTCATTTTGTCACTTAATAGGCAATTTTAGAAAGTTTGCTTATTGCTTGTAGTCATATATTATGCTACATGTTATCTAAAAGTCTTTAGTATCACCATAAAATTATAATTTATATATCCAGTGCCCTACTGGTGAACATGAAGTTTTCATACACATTTTTGTTTAACGCTACTATTAAGAGTACCTCTGTTAGCTTTGTTATAATTGGCATTATTTTACAGTATATATCTACATATTTGGGATTATTACCTGGGGATATATAAGAAATTTCCTTCCCATAAGGTATTATTAGTTTTTAGTCAAAGCAAACTGAAACTGACTTCATTTCAAATGTTTGTAAATATATGATATAATTTTATAATACACAGAAAGTGTCTTCAATCTTTGTTATTTTCTTTTGAAAACACTGATCTATATTTGAATCTCTCCAAAACAAGCATAGCACTGAAACTGCATACCAATAGTGACTTATGAAGAGATGTAACTTGCCATTAGTTATACAACACAGTTTTTCTTTTATAATGATGACAAAGTAACACTGAATTGAATCTAATTAAGCATAATTGTATAAATTAGTCACTTCTTATAGTCATAGATTTGCATTAGTATTTTTTAAAATAAGCAATTTAAATATGCATTATATACATACATTTCAAATGTTCATATAATAATGGTGTTTGGTATTTACATGTTACATGAACATAAAAATACTTAATTTAATATATCTGCTCCTCTAATACCATAAAATAGAACTGTGCATTAGAAACAAACTTCATATCTTCTCATAGTGACATTTTTCACATCTTAAAGATGGAACTGTTTTGATTTATTATATGTAATTTACTCAATATGATATTTTATTTTTAAAAAAATTATGCATACAACTGGGGTATCGATCAGAGGTGTTGGGGGTGGTGGTGAGAGGATTCACCAGAGACAGAGTGGAGAACAGAACAGGCAGAGCAACTGAAACATGGCTGAGGGGAGCAGCTGGTGAGAGAGGAGAGGTCTGCTGTACCATGTGGGTCAGCTCCTTGGCCAGGGATAGAGTTTATGCTCCAGTGGCTGCAGATAGCTTCATAGTGCTGCAACTTAACCCCTTGCAGCACCAGGGAGATCTTATTTAAGATATTTTTGTACATGTTTCAGTATTCAGTAGTCACTGTTTTCTAGAAGTATTTTGTTGTTCGTTGGAGGGAAGTAATTTATTTTGAGGAGAAATGTCAAGTTTAGTGTCAAATATGTTGTGATATAACCCACAAATGTCTGAGCTGGAAATATCAGAACTATTTTTTTTTTAAAGATTTATTTATTTATGCATTCAAGAGCTGGGGTACAGGCCAGAGTCCAGGCGGTGAGAGGATTCACCAGAGATAGAGTGGGGAGCAGAACAGGCAGACTGACTGAAACACACTGCCGAGGGCAGCAGCGGGCACAGCAGGAGAGGTCTGCTGTGCCATGTGGGTCCCCTCCCTGGCCGGCGGCAGGGATCGAACTAGTGCTGCAGTGGTTGCGGTTTGCTACATAGTGTGTTGCTTACCCCGCTGCGCCACCAGGGAGGCCCCAATATCAGAACTATTATGTGAGAGATCATCAAGGTAAGTTAGAATTGAGGGTGAACACAATGAGGTACCACCTCACACCGGTAAGAATGGCACACATTGAAAAAACCAACAATATCAAATGCTGGCGAGGATGTGGAGAAAAAGGAACCCTGGT
>JAGFMF010011858.1:1036721-1080382 GCA_019455555.1 Galemys pyrenaicus
CACAAGGGACTGAGGTGATGGTGCACGGGTGAAATGGTGGTGGGTACCCCCTGGGGACTACAAATGATGTCAAATAAAACTAATAATAATTTTAAAAAAAAAGAAAAAGTAAGACTATAAACCCACATATGCAGCAATGTTATATTAGTGATGTTTACATAGATCATCTGCCTGAAAAATTAAAAAATTTAGTATTTTGAAAGGAAAATTATAGTCCTATATTTATTGCATTGCTGTTAAGTAGACCAAATTATGGAAACCAAACAAATGCCAAAAGACAGATGAGTGGATCATGAAGAAGATGTGGATTATATGGAACAATACTAAGGCAAATAAAAGATGCCCTTTGTGACACCATGGATTGTGCTGAAAGGGATAACACTAAGTGAAATAAGACAGAAGGAGAAAGATAAATACAAAATGGTGTCAATAATATGTTCAATATAGAGGAACTAAACTAAGTGTCAGATGAAGACAAGCTTAAAAATATGCCCTTGAAACATAACTATGGAATTGAAGCATCCAGAGGAGGAAAAGCGAGAAGGAGACATAAGAACAATGAGGGAAGGAAGCACAATGGACTCAGGTGGTAGACTATGGGTGATGAGTGGTGGGTGCACTATGGTTGCAGCATCCAAGTATTTTCTCAAGTAAAAATAATTTCCAAAACTGAAAAAAAAAAATAAAGAATTGAGGGTGAACAGCTAAGCTAAAAGTGATGCTGGGTAAGCCATTCTCTTCTCTCCTTTGATATTCTTATTTAATTTCACCAATTATAAGATAGTCTATTCCTTGTTCTGTTTTTGGAGATCTATTTTTCTTGGTGAATATGTCTGGCATAGAAACACATAATGAAGTATGTTTTAAGAAATTAAAAAGTAAGTAATGAAGTAATAATGGTCAGAAAAGAACAGAAAGTATGAGATGGTGTTTTTTTAAGACAGTGATTCTAATAACTATATTCCTGTAGAAGCTTCATGTTGTAATTAGAAAAAAAAATCCAAATTCCTTATCATAATTTAACAAGATTTTGTGGGATATGAATATGTATTCCTTTCCTATTTTGCCTTCTATCATATTGTGCCTTACTTACAGTACTTTAGGTACACTGTCTTTTTTACTTGCCTTGGAATTAGCCAACTTCATAGGCATTTCAGGTTCATAACTATGTTTGCAATTCCTTTTCCTACTCTTGACCTTAGAAAGGCTTTCCTGTCCATTTTATTTATACGAGGCTCTTATTTCCCTCACTCTCTAATGTCTTCAGCATTATCTGAAATGATCAGTGTTAGTTAAACTGTTGCTATATGAGGTGTATTTCTTTTATGTTTCTTTCCTCAATTAAAATGTAAGCTTTTAGGAGGACACAGAGCAAGAACATTTAGCATAAATCTATAAATAGTACAAATTTATTTTTCTAGCATATCCATGCAAATGAAATTCATACAAATGTTTTATGCATGCAAATATTGTGAAGTATCTATTTGAACATATTGCCCACTCATTTAATGAACATCTAGCTTATTAATGAAAGAAATGTGACTGTTACCTAGTCCAGGTATTACAGTAGGTATAAATGAAGTCAGCTTGGTTGCAGAGTCTAATAAGTTCTTAAAAAGTCACCTATGTGTGACCAGTGAAATAAAAGTTATAATGTGGCCATTATCATAGTCTTTTGGGATTTTGAGATAGCTCCATAAACAGTGGAATTTGGGCCAGAGAAATGGATTAGTCAAAATCATCATGGAATGACAGTTGGCTACATTTTAATTTACTTTGTCTTCAATGCAAATCATTTTTAATTTATATGTAATCAGATTATGATGAAGGAAACTTATGATAAAATCCTGCTGAATATATTGAAGGGAAACATCGCTATGAGGGAAAATAGTTTGTGCCTACAAATCAGTATGTTCTAATGAGTCAAAGTGTCATTTTAATTCTTAAGAACATCTAGAATGGGGAAAGGGGTTTGGGAAGAATTATTGCTATAGTGAGAAGTCTTAAAGCAATAGTTTATTGATAATGTCCAACAAAGGTTAAATGCATAGGACAAATTGTCCAGTTTTGAGTTTCACTAATAAGAATAGAATTTGAGAACCTAAAGTGAAGATAAGATTCCTGAGACAAGCACATGTATAAATTGAGTTAAAAACAAATTGGCATGATGAAGAAAGGCTAAAAGATTGGATTCTTCAGGTTTGAGACTAGAAAAGTGGGGAGTTAATAATAGTCTTTATGGATGAAGGGTTCTTACAAAAGAAAGATGACTAGCTCTTTTCCTTTTGCAGTGAGTACAGAATAAGAGGATGATATTTAACAAATATTTATTGAACATCTTCACTGAGTAGAACAAGAGGATGGGAAGTATAAGGGCTTTAAATTAGAACTGAAGAATATGCTAAGAGTGAAGATGTTAATTCCCTGAGAGGTTGTAAAATTTGGTTTTTGGAAGTCTTTTAAATAACATAGATTTTTACTTCATAACTATACCAATAGACAGTAGTGTCAATTCAATCAAACAAACATTTATTGCATTCTTAAGGCTCCCTCGAGGTCAGTGGCCTCAGCAAGCTATCATTGAATAGAATCTTAGATCTTTGTAGAATTAAACAATTAAACTATTTAAGATGATAATAAATATAATTGAGGTAATTATGATAAGAGTGAAATAAGTAAAAGGTTTTTGATAATATCATTTAGCAGGTAATTATGTAATTTCTATATGAATTATAGGAAATTTAAATATTGGGAAAATTTAAATAAATGTGCATAGATATTTTTGATAGAAATAAATAATATACTAGTGAGAGAAAAAATTATCTTGAATTGCAGTGTAGTATGATTTTCCTTGTAAAAGGTCCATTGAAAACTAAGTTATAAAATTTCTTCCTCTCTGTGATTTTACCATAGTCACTGACAATTTAATTTTACTATACTTACTATTCTATTAATGACTGCAGCCAACATTTAATTATCCTAACAAGGATAGCAATATAGCTGCCACTTCTTTAAGTTGAAATATTAAATGCACATAATAGAAATATTGCTTTATGTTACTAATGGTCATTGAAAATAAAATTAAGATATACTTATCATTTTCTCCTTTGAAACAAGTCAGTTTTTAAGAATTTTATCAATAAAATTGGTGCTTATCAAAAGAGCTACTGCATATGAGAAATGGTCTGGGCATTTATCCCACAAGGAAAAATGTCTATGAAATCTTTCCTTTGTTTAATTTTAATATTAATGCAGATTTTGTATTCTACATATAATAAGGTTTTTATCCATTCATTGAACACCTAGGCACTGTTTTATGCCCTGGGAATACCATAGTGAACAAAATAGGAAAATTCCTTCTCTTGTGGGTAATTGCATACAATTTTGATCAAATTAACAACCAACAAAATAAATAAGTAAAATATATAGTATGTCAATTTAGTATGAATTCTTCATTTTGACTTGAAAATATCTGAATTGCTTTTGTTGTGGAACAAAGAATATTTCCCTCCTGTGGTATTCCTTTTGATAAGTGCTAGGATGCTGGTTCAAGATCCTATCATTGTCAGGAAATTGGTTTAAATTAAGAAGTACTCAGCCACATGTTAATTTCAGCAACAGACGTGATTGTTGCTCTTTCTTTAGCTTTCACAGCCTTAGAGAGGGCACATAGAGAGAGCACATAGTGGGGAGAGATGCCATCAGTTTCCTTTTTCACTGCTAACTAAATGCATCCAAAGAACCCATATGAAAGATACCTAGAATCAAATCAAAGAAACAGAGCAGTACAGCATTTCCAAGCTGTGTTGATGGAAATTTTGATGAGTATGTTTTTTGATGACAAGTTAAGCTACTTGTGCTCTATGATGGGATGAAAGGGTCACTAATCTTTGGGTCACTATTCTCTTGTCTGTGTGATAATTTCATAAAAGGACCAGTTCAGAGAATTACGATGACTGATAATGCCATTAATTTAAAAACTGATACTGTAATTTTCATCATGTGTAAATTATCTGAGCTTTGCAATCTACATAATCAACTCTCTTCATTCAATTTTCCAATTTCGTTTTTTTGTTGCAGCATTTTGGTCATGTACCATAAATATGCTATTTTTCTTATTTTTTAAAATGAGTCATGTTAAAATTTCTAAGTATATTAAAATAGATCAAATTTGCACCTCCCTCTATAGGGTAAGCAATGAATTTAAGTTGATTTATTCTACTGTACTTTTTAACCTCTAAGAGAGCATCATTATTCCTTCAGGAAGAGAAATTCTTGGACTAAAACTTTCTTCCTCATTTCTATCTGTTCATTAATATTATATGAAAATACAATTATTGGTACTTTACACTTTGAAAAATATGAAAATTGATAGTTTTACCACTGAAACCCATCAAAAAATGCAAACTCTCAGAAAGAAGGTGCAATTTGAGAATGAGGTTATATAGCCTCTGGAGTATTCAGAAAGTGATATGAGCCAAATGCAGGAAAATCGCTTGTATTCTACCTTTCATTGATTTAGCAGTTTTGTTCATCTTCATTCATCTTTTTTCTACTAATATAATACTTGTTTCATAATGAAAAAATGAAGAGAAAAACATCAACTAGTCTGTTGAAAATTTCCCTGATTATTTTAGATTTCAATATTTGGAAACAAACACTTAAAAATATTAGAATGTAATAGCACTTTACAAAAATAAGAAAAAGATCAGTGATGTGCATTTGGGCCATTCTCAGGGGGCTAGGTGTGCTTGTGGATTTGACTGGCATTTCTTTAATAGCAAATAAAGTCGAGCAATAATTTCATGTCTTGGACATAAATAAATAAGGGATTTGCCTTCTCCATTGTTATGCATTATTTTAAACTGCTAATTCAAAATATTTCAAGTTTTTTTTCTAAATTATATAATTTAAGGTTTTTTTTTTTTTTGGTTTGAAAATCCATATGCTCATCTCAGATTTTTATGACATTTTCTGTTACTCTTATAAAGTTTAAAAACAGCCAGATCACAAAGGCTTTGTGTGGCAAAACCTATCCTGGACAAGTAAAGGGGAACAATTGAGTATACATTTATAACATAAATTATAAAAATATTACAGGAGATGAATAGGCAGTATTTAAAAGAGAAACCACAAATAGTTCAGAAACATGATAAGGTGTTCAACCTCATCAGTAGCCAGGAAATTAAAATATGGCCTCTCAGTCTCTGGCAAACATGTAAGAGATGAATAATATTCACTTTTAGCAAAGTTTCAGGTAACATTGCTAAACGCATTTATACACTGCTAAAGGCTTGTGAATTACTATAGACTTCTGTTGAAATATCTAATAAATATTATTAAAATGAGACAAATATCTTAACATTTCTACTAAGGAATTATCCCAAAGTAAGAAAATCATCATCATGCTCATACAATGGTTCATATTATGTGAATATTCATAACAATAAAATCGTAGGATCAAAACTACATTTGTCATAAATAAAATAGTTAAAAAATGTTTAATTTTTAGTTTTTTTGGAATTTTAGATATATATTTATTCATTTGGTGGGAAGTCCACATATCTCTGTCATGTGGAAAAAGAATTTTGCTGACTTTTTTTTTTAAAGATTTATTTATTTATGCACACAAACACTGGGGTATAGGTCAGAGGTGTGGGGGTGAAAGGATCCACCAAGACAGAGTGGGGAACAGAACAGGCAGAGCACCTGAAACACACTGCTGAGGGGAGTAGCGGTTGAGGTAGGAGAGGTCTGCTGAGCCAGGTGGCAGGGATCTAACTCGTGCTGAGTGGCTGCGGTTTGCTTCATAGTGTGTTGTTTAATCCGTTGTGCCACCAGAGAGGCCCAATTTTGCCAGCTTTTTAAGAAGATTAATACCATTGAAAAACAACCATGAGTGCATGTAATCACACACACAGAAACCACAACATCCAACATAAAGTATATTTGTGTGAACATGGAGAATTACAGTTTGTAATTGGCACAATGGAGTGGAATAATATATTAGGTTGAAGGTAAGAGATTATTAATATTTATTTAATTAAAAATTGTTATTTATATCTGTATTTTTTCCAGTTTCATAGGGCTCTTGTTGTTTTTGTGATTGAATATCTTATTATAAAATGACATTTAAAACTAAATATATATAAAACTTAGGAATACTAATTCACTTGTGTATAATTTTAGACAATTTTTAAATGTTGGAATACAAAGCCTGATGTGTTTATAACTAAATCATTTTAATGGAAGTTGTGGGAGATGTTGATGCATTTGGTAGGAGCTTTGAATGTTCGCTTTAACCACAGAGGAAATAGAAGCCTGGTTTTTAAAGCTACAAAATTTTCAGATATTGGCTAATGAAAATTGGCTGAAATTGCTATTCTAGCACTTACATTTCTTTGGGAGTCAACATTGGTTCTGTTAATTTGATGTGACTGCAGATTTTATATAGTTGAATTCAGTCATAATACTTATTTCCATTATGTACCAGTTACTTAATGCAACTTTTTCCATGCAGATTTCAAGGAAAGTGCACAATGTTGGGTAATATGGAAAAAACGAATTTACTGATTATAGTTGATGGACAAAATGTCAAAATGTTTTCTTGAAATTAACTTTCCAGGAAAATGAAAATCCATACTTGTAAGTTATGATTATTGGAAAAAAAGGAAGAAACATCATTTTTACTTCAAATCTTCTGAAATTAGTATACTTTATAAGAAAGAAAATCCTATATTAATAGATGATGAATAATTTGATACATGTTTTAAGCACAGATATTGTGCTTCATATGACACTGGTATGGAAATAAAGGTAGATGTGCCTCAGAATTTCTAACTCAGATTTGTATCTTTAGGGTCTACTATTTATGTTGGATTTTTAGCTAATCAGTATTTTTAAAAAATCATAACATATTCAGGTATTTTGTTCCTTAGGTATTTTGATCCTTCTATATTGATCTATTTTTTATTGATAGTTAAAATTTTAGAATTGATAGCCACTTCTCATTCTAGGGAATATGAATTATTTAATCTGTTCCAAACTTTTGAAATAACTGTCTGGTGTTTTAGAAACCAGAAACAAAAATTATAATAGGAGTTTAGACTATAATATATTGCTGCAAGGATAATTATTAAGGGAAAACACAGCTGACATTTTCAGATTTATGCACACAATCAGAGATGGAGTCCAAGGACTGTGACATAATTATCTTCATGCTAACAATTTTTGTAAATCTCTTGACAGAATTTTAGCTAATTTTAAAATGCCTTCTGAAGATTAGCACTTAAAATTGTTGGGGAAAATAGCACAATTTATTAGCAAGGGTATAATTGTAAACCTTCTAAATACTCATTGTGAATATCATTTAGACAGTAACTCCTGCTTTAGCAGCTGGTATATAAGACACCAGTTTATGGAGTCTTGAAACAACAGCGAGTGGAATCTAATTAAAGAGGATTACATGCCAAAGAAAAATTATTAAAAACAGACTAATAGACAATTGTTATGAATTTAGAAGTCTCTGCCAACTTCTCTTTTTGATACAAATTTATGTTAGTAACTGTCAAGTAACAGCCTTTATTTCTTCAAAACCAAAAGAATATTAGAAGGCTTTTTATCTTTTGTGACTTAAGAATGATTGCTTTCCTGAATTTTAACTTAACACAGAACTTAAATGGTTCAATAAATCTTTTCTCACATATTTAAAACACACATGTGTTTTTAAAGATAAATGATTAGAAAGATTATAGAGTGTTTTTTTGTTTGATCTGCACCTTGTTTTAAGCATTCTTTATCTGTCCATAGGGAAATCTGAGGCCTATTTTTTCTTTATAAACAAAAATCAACTTATCAGTTTAGGTACTGGTTATAGGGCTTGTGTTAAATTGTTTTGTGTGTGTTTCTTTGTAATGTTTATTTAAAAATTATGATTCATTAATGGTTGTTGAATTTCAGTACCTGAATACTGAATTCCTTTCTCCTATTTGAATTGACTCATTTGCTATTTTGTTGTTTTATTTCAAACAAGAGGATTGAGGTAACTTAAAATGAGATACAATCAGCTTTTAATTATTTTTTTAAAAAAGAATTTTTCAAATAGATTGTTCTTCCCTGTGCTCGAGAAATACCATATTCATATCTGTGGGTGGTACCTTGTGTCTAATTTGACATCCTACACAAACTCTGTATCATATTGCCATGGTTCATTGTACATTGCATTACATGGTCATATGGTCTAAGTCAATCTACATGGGTAGATTTTGACCAAATCAAACTTTAAAAATTGATTTCTACACATTAAGAATAATGTGTTTTCTATGTAATTAATAAAATTGTGAAAACACATGGGCTTGGTAAATGAGATATTTGTTTAATATTCTTAAATGGGTAATATTCTTTAAAATACTTTCCCATGTGAAAAACTTAGCTATGTGAATTTGTCTTGGAGATGCAGAAAAATACTACCAATGTCAAGGGTAGAAATGCAAATTTATTTGACTTTGCCCCCCTTAACCTCTGACCCAAAGTTTTCCTTATCTGCTTAGATGGCACCTGTTCTATGATTGCCTGCTGCTTCAGAGCAAAACTCCCTAGGCTTGTTTTAAATTTAAGGTCTCCAGATTACATCTTTTTAGTATATAGGTTGAAGATCCTATCGAACACTGTGTGTTCTACTGGTGGTACTTGATTTAGTAATTGATCTATGCTGAAGTCAGTAGGAACTTTCAGTAAAAGTCAATTCACAAATATATCACACCTGAAGAATTATCTTTTGGGGAAGTTCTGACCCTTCTCATAATAAAGTTTTTCTTTTGGCCTCACTTAGCACATCAGGATTCAATATGTATACCAGAAGGACATTTCTAGGGACATGTAATTGTCTCATTCATTGGAAGATTGTAGCAAGGAGCCTCTACACAGGTTGCTTACCTATTTTCTAGCTGTGGGCTGCACCTACTCCAATGCTAAAGAAGTATTTAAATGTAAGTGTGAACATATAAATTCAGGGAAAAAACAGGATGATCAAAGCTTCCATTCTTTCTGCAGCTTTCTGTCCAACTCTTACTGCATCATTGAACCTAGGAAGGTATGTTTGTTCAGAAGTTTTTTGTCACTCAGAGAATATATATATATATATTTTGTATATATATGTATGACTCTGTTAGTATCATAGACTGAACTGGAATGAACTATGAATTGAAGCAAAGTTTTGAGGAAATGCAGAAATCCAGATTTTTTAATAGTATTTCAATTTACCTTCTACTTTTCTTATTCTTACTAGTTTCTGTCATTTTCAGATTTTTTGTTTGCTTTTCTCCAATTTAAATGATTTGTTAATAATTAATTGGAAATATTTGTTTTCTTACTATATGTGACTTACAATTTTGCTTTGATTTTTTTTTTTTTGGCATAGGGAAGAACATGTGATAGTAATTAATGGGTACATAAGGGAAAATAATATAGAGTTTGGGAGATTCAATTAGCAGAACAGATATTGCTTGGTTCTACCCTACCATGTCCATTAGGAGGGTTTCCTTCTAGACTCATAGGAGAAGATGAATTATAAAGCTTAACAAAGAAAGTGACTAGGACAGGTAATACTACTGAGAGCAATTGTGGAATATAAAAACATGCAATCTTTTTTTGAAGAAAAGCTTTTAAAAATATCCTAACTTTTTTGACTTGAATTTTTGCTCACTATACTTTATTTTTATTTGCCACTTTGAGTTTCCTAAAGTTAAATTTTACTAAAATTGTTATCATGATAGTTTGGTGTATGTAAAACTTTCATGTAATAAAGGAGTACATTTACACTCATTTGGTATATTTGTTTCCATTAATTTGGGTAATATGAGACAGAATATGGAAATCAGACTTCTTGTCATGAAAATGATAAAATTAACTTTGTTAGTTTGCAAGACTGAGGAACTAAGTTTGGACTGAGATGTTTTCATCAGGATAAAGCTATAATGGAAGGTCTTTTGGAGGAAAGACATCTAGCTGCCTTCACTTACTTGATATTGCCCTTTTAAATTAAGATTATCTATTGCATTATTGTCATCTTATTTTTCTGTGACTAAAGTATATGTGAAAGTTTTTGGAACATCCATTCATAAAGCCATCATTGGCTAACTAGTATGTGAAATACAACAGTATTTCACATACTGGATGTTCCAACAGTATTTCACAAATCAAGACAAAACAAACCACTTGCCTACATGGCACTTAGACTTAGTATTTAAAAAAGATGTTGCAACAGTGTAATGTAATATTAAGTATAATGCTAGTTATAAAGAAAGAAGGATAGGGGGCAAAGAGTGAGTTTGGGTTCATTTTTAGAGACATTGGTCATAGATGTTATTTCTAAATATTGAAATATAAATAAAGAATGAAAGAGATGTGAAAACACATTGTGTGACTATTTGGGAGAAGAACTATTCAGGCAGAGGAACAACAAACAGACTCTGAAGGGATAGGGCACCTTGTGTAGAAGCATCAGCAAGGAGACATTGTGACTGGAACAAATTAAGTGCAGGAAACCTGGTAGGAAAATTAAGTTGATCAGATTACAGAGTTGAAGGTGAGCAGACTTCCCTGGTTGAAATACTAGATTTCCATTACTTAAATTGCTTTTTCAAAGCCTTTCCTAAGTCAAGATTAAGTGAATAAGTAAATAATAATTATTTCCCAAAAAGTGAATATTGAGGTTTACTCAGTGAATTCACATGGGCTATACCTAACACATAGATAGTTCTTTGCAATATTTATTGAAATAATGTAGTGTTTCTCATTTGGTTATTCTGTAATCTTGAGAGATTCAATCAAAACATAACCATACATTAAGTGAATAATTTTGAATAAGAAATTAAGATTAAAAAGTGAACACTTAATCTTGAATTTTGTTGATCTCCCTCAGCTATAACAATTAATGCTCAGCAGGTAGGCTTCTGCAATAGGATTAATTTTTTTTATTTATCATGAAAAGCACTAAAATATTGCTTCGTTCTTATCATGAATGAGAGTTGAAATTTAAAATATTTCAAAGTAAAATAACTAAAGACATTTGACTTAGACTATGAACCTAGAAATGAGAGTTATTCTATCCATTTAAGAATGTGTAGTAATATTTGAATAATGGATTCTTTTTTAGAATATATCTTCTCTTACATGATCTTACTTAATTTATCCCTATAACACTTCAAAAGTAGGTATTATTATTTTATCACATTCATCAACATCTTGATTTTGTGAAGGGATATTTGCGGCGTGAGATGTCTAAGAACACATATTTAAGTTGCAAAGCTGGAATTTAAAACAGATATCCTGCTTCTATCTATTCTGTATTATATTGCATTTCAGTGTGACTCATATAAGATTCTACTAGACAGGCCCTGATTGTAAGCTGGCCATCATTAGTAAAATGGCATTAGTTAAATATGATTATGTCTTAATGTTCCCTGAAAGGATTAGACTAGTTAAGACATACCAAAGGGAAAAGCAATTATCTATTGAATTATGAATCCGTTGATTAGAACTGGAAATCATATTATTGGTATTAAAATGTTCATCTGGAACTAAAAAAAATCTGAGTGTAGTCTCAATGTTTCTTGATTTGTAGTAAACTTTAGTGGGACTAGTCTTAAGACTATTAAGTAACAAAATTAAAATATAACATTTTATTTGAAGAGTAGGTTCATTTAAAGTGGCTTACCCCTTAGAGGTACCAATTCCCTAGGAATTTTCTAGCTAAGAAAGACTTATGCACTGGTATTATCTTTCCCCAAGTTTCCTTACTGCCTAAAGAAAACCATTGAATTAATCAATGTTAAACTGCCAGAGAGTTATAGTACTATAATTCTGAGTAAAATAGCACAATGCTATTTTACTTAAATTCTTCAGATTTCAAAATGTGAATTTATAATTGCTTCCATAAGACTTGTAGCCTTATTGGTAATAATTCCCTAAGGGCCCTTCAGAATGTAGTATTCTTCAGGCTTACAACCATCCGAGATTTGTAATGATTGTTAATACATGACTAATATATGACAATGATTCTCCCACTGGACATGGGGACACACTTGCCTGATCACAATTACCTTATTAAACTGAAATTATAATTTTTGAAAATGAAAATACTTTTTTTTGAAACCTTGGTATCTCCAGTGACTGGCATACTATGTAGCACCTATTACGTTGTAAATAAATATTGAATGAATGAGTGTCTTTCATTTCTAAGTTGGTAGCAAGATTACTTGCATCATATTTTTTATTAGTGATTTGAATGTTTGAATTGAATGTCATTATCTAACACCAGTAGAACTTTGTCAACTATTGAACCCCTTGCTTCTCAGGTAACTATGTAACTATATTTGTAGTTTTCATTTCTATGCCATCTAGGTCTTTTGCAAAATTCTTCCTAATATTAAAATTTGGTGACCATAGAAGTCGGGAAAAATATGGGTTTCAGGTGATCAACTGACTCACTGAAATTGTATATAGATTATTGTATTTTATGTATTTTGTGAATGTTTAATTTTCTAAGGTAAACGATCCTGATATTATATTCTCACTAGGATCTTATAACCAAATACTTAAAATTGTTCTCTCCCTTTATTCTTCTGCTTATCTTCCACCACTTATTGGAAACGTGTTTGTTTAAGATACTAAGCGACTTAGAAAAAATTGAATTAAGTAATCTGCCCAAAAACATTTAACTAGTAAAAAATAACATTGAGGTCTGAAGTTTTAATTTATTCTACTTCTTTAGGCTTTTTATTTTTAATATGAAAAATTTGAGCTCATTTCAAAGTCTTACTCTTGTCAAAGAAGTTTTAAACTTAAACACATCTCTGCTCCAGGAGGATTGATTCTTTTTATTTTTCTGTATTCTCTCTAGATTACGATCAAGTTGGGATTTTGTCTTATGTACCTTTATATGCTTGGTGCATAGTAGGATGCTTAACATATAGTTGATTTTTAAGTTTTTTTCTGAATAAAAATTTGATTATCTTATGCCATTAGTTCTCTGTAACCTTAATAGTATAGAACTGAATTTCCTTATTTACTATAATTAATTTTCTAATTTATTAAGTGCAGGTTAGTATTTAAATTTCAGATCTAATCTACTCACTTCTAGTTATTGTGATTATCTCATAAAGCAAAAGCAGTCCTATAGTAATATAATTTTATTTAATAGTGTAATCTGCCAACTTTGCTTCTTTCTATCTCTGTGCAGCATATGAATTGTACAGTAGCTGTTCGATTGCACTTGTGTTTGTTTGGTATAGCTTAAGCAGAGATATTTCAGTGATCTTATTTAAATTTCTAAGCATTTGGCTATCTCATGTGCTATTTTTTTCCCACATTGCTGTAGATACTCTTCTCATTTGTTTGATTAACTTTTATACAGTCCTTAAAACAGATGAGATATAAAGCACTATAAAATCTATCACAGTTGAAACTCTAGACCTTCCCTCAACCCATGGGGATTCATTTGGCAGGAGGCCACCAATACCAGTTCTTTTTGATGCTTAGTTTGTAGTTTCTACTTTAATTGCTGCCAAATTCTGAGCACTTGGGAATTTAATTGCTCATTATATTTGTCACGGTGGTGTCACAGACCCAAATAAAGACTGTTGCATGCAAAATATTTATGGGTATTAATTTGGCCTAAACATGCGTATGTTGGATTCCTTATTTCCCTACATTGTAAAGTATATCATGTCTAGACAAAAATAAGAGATTACTGCAAGAATTCTGCCCTGTTTGCTAGTGTACCATTATTATCCTCCAGTCTAGTATCTAAATTTACCAATACCTAGAGGAAGACTTAGAAGTTTATTACAGTTACTTTATTCAATTTACTCTTTTGAAACAACCTCTGAGGGATTTGAGTGGCTCTGATGCCAGACTGCTTGAGTTCAAATCCTTGCTTTATCTTCTTAGTTATATGACTTTGGACAAAAAGTCTTAGTCGTGTGTCCTCATTTGTTAAATGGGAATACATATGATTGCTATACAGAGATGAAATGGGGAAAGGTTTACAAAAGGGATTAAGCCCTTGATGTTAGCTAGTTTCTATATAATTCATCCTCATATCTCCCAACACTATAAATTTCACCATCGTTGCTTATGGGTATTTAGAGTTTCCTACTAATTATGTAGAGATAACATTTGTCTGTTGTATCAAGTGAACTTGTCAGCAACTTAATTTACTACCTTTTATGTCCTTCTGTTTTTGCTCCGTGTTCCAACTTGCTTGTTTAGTGGTGTCTAGGCTAATAAGCCTGCTTCAAATCCCAGTGTTTTATTACTAAGCACTAATTTTTCTTTTCTTGTGCTTTAATCTGAATAGTTTGTTCATTCATTTTCTTTCTGTATCCCTTTCCCCTTTTGCCCTGTGTTCCCTTTCCACTCTCCTATGAAACAGCTGCATCACCTTGCTTCTGTCTTGATGGTTGTGGCTTTCTCTGACTGCTGTTGTGATCAAAGAAAATTGCAAGGTGCTTGAAAATTAGTAAATAGAAATCATCAGTATGAACAAGGTAATTTTTTAAATTCTTTTAATGTCCTGGACAGTAAGAATCCTATATCTTAATGCCTGAAATTGTTCAGGGATATTTCACATATATATAACATTCCCTAAAAAAAGGGCAGGTTAAGGTATTTGTTACATAAAATAAATTTATATTTCTCTGACTTATACTCACATGAACTGGGCTGAGAACAGATTTTGATAGGAGGACATTGGCTTCATTTTATTTACAGTTGCCTCTAATGCTGGGGAAATGTTACTGATGGTAAGTATCTCAGCCAGTGGATCTCTGTTGCTTAATTTTATTTATGAAGAAGATGAGCAGATAAAGATGCTATTTGCTTGAGATGTTTATCTCATTATAGTAAAGGACTAATGTTTGTCTGAATTAGAATTCAACTCATATATCTTTTGTATTTTCATGTAGTGTTCTAGAAATATGTAAGAAATCTATTTAAATTCTATTTAGGACACAAGAATATTTTTGATCATAGTAAAAATTAGACCATTTAAATGTTTGCAGGGGTCACTTATTTTCTTTATTGTTGTACTGGACACTACAAGCCATGAGCAGACTCAGAGGGTAAAACATGGAGCATTCTATCATTTTCTGCTAATATGCTTAATACTCATTTTTGGTCCCCTTTCCACCTCATGGAAAAGTACTTAATTGTATCCAGTTCCAGATGAAGTCACTCTGTAGTTCAGGGTTCTCATCATTAAAATGAAGAAATACCTTTAGGGGATTCTCAGCTGGGAAATTTGACTCCCCTCCATTTCTGGATTCACAGTGAGCTCTGTGGGGCTACTTCAAATTTTTCTGTCTAATTTTTCTCAGACTTGCTTACAAGAGAATGCAAAATAGAATGTTTATCTATGACTGGATGAACTAGTCAAGTAGTCTACAAACACTGCTGTTTATGCTAGATATGGGTGTTTAAGAACTCAAAATTCAGTCATTTTCTTTCTCTTCTTTAATGTCTTTTATGAACTTGTTCCTCTGTAGAAGCCTAGACAAAGATAAAAGTATAAAATTACAGTATGGTTGATATAGAATAAGAAGGTAATGAGAGATTGCAGGACCAAAAGAAAAAAGAAAAACTTGACAATTTTTATATTGTTTTCTCTATGCTATTAATCTACCGCATAGAAAAAGAGGAAGATACACTTTATTTTTGTAGTAACATCTGGACTCCTTTGAAATTCTTTAAATAATCTATATAATTTTTAAAAATATAAATTTGAGAATGTAAAGTTTTCTCAAGAATTTGTTTTTAAAATGCAGTCCAGACATGAATTTTAATGTGAAATATCCCTTAAAAATTCTAACAAATTAACATTTCTGGAAGGGTTTATAAGGTATAAGAAGTGATAAAACCTTATTTTTAAATTTTCTTTTTTAAAATATATTTTATCATAGTTTTTTCCCATAGGATGTCAAACTGAAGGTTTTAGGGGACTCCATTTATGTTTGCTTGATTCCTAGATATTATGTCACACACTGGTAGCAGACTGCCAGCAATGTTTGTTTTCTGTGGCTTTCTTTTGCCACAGGCATAGGGACTAACTTTATTTATTTTTCTGATATTTTATTTCTTTAAATTTTATCTATCTATCTATCTATCTATCTATCTATCTATCTATCTATCTATCTATCTATCTATAATGTTTGCTTTTCTAGGTGTAGTCCTCATAGAGTTTATACCAACAGTTCACCCTTGCACATCACCATAGTCCCTTGTACTCTTCCCATAGGTACTAACTTCAAATGACTAAATTGGATCATAAAATTCTTTCTTAATTACAGTAGAACAATTATCAGGCTCTTGCATTGATTTTAATGATCAAATCACACATTTCCTATAGCATGGTGATGCTTAAAGCCAGTATCCTAATTCAAAACAATAGCTTTTAAGTAAAGAGATTCAGATATAGTGTTTTTTTATTTTTTTATTCCCTGTTAGTAAGTACAAAGTTTCTGAGGTTTTCTTAAAAGCCAGCCAAACCAGGCAAAAATATCCTATCAGGACACATTTATTTGTATTAAATGACTCCATTTAGTCAGTTATATATCTGTGTATGTAAATACATATACACAAATTTGGAGATTTATTAGAAAACATGCCCATAGCAAAGAATTATTTATTCCCACATCTTTATAAAGTATTTGTGGTAAAGCATCAAATTTAAAATAGATGTTGTTTTCCATATTAAGACTCAGGGATGTTTGAAAAAAATAGGTTATGAAATCATCTTCCACTTAAAGATTTTTTTTTTTATTATTATTAGTTATATTTGACATCATTTGTAGTCCCCAGGGGGTACCCACCACCATTTCACCCGTGCACCATCACCTCAGTCCCTTGTTCCACTTAAAGATTTAATGTAAGATTCCACTTAAATTAAATGTAGACTCTTAGCAATGATTTGTCTAAATTAGTAGAATTAAGTTTATTGGCTAATCTACTGCAGATAAGGTAAGGAAATTGTAGGACCACAGGAAAAAAAAAACAGTTTTTTTTTTTCCTCCATTAATCATTAATTTGAGGAGACAAAAAATGAATATAGAATCAAAAAGTCTGAATTTGAGACTTCTATAGATAGTAGTACTCACATTCTTTGAATACATATTATGTGAACAATTTGAATTAGATGGGAATTGATTTCAATGAATAATCCCAGTGTATACTTATTTTTTCTGTCTGAAGAATTTTTAAACTTTTGACTCCTTTTCAGCTATTTATTCTGGTTCTGTGTATGTAATATCATTAGCAAGTAAATACACCAAACCGAAAGAAAACTGGTTAAATAAATGGATGCAGAGGAAGATTATATAATCTTAAAAGTTGGTTTGTAAATTATGTTTACAACCTTGGGAAGATACTATGGGAAGATACTACTCATATATTATTAAGTTTAAATATCTGATATTTTAAAATTATACACTTCAAATACCCTACATCTACTCATTACTGGTGTTTGGCTGTTTTCAGATGTTTATTCATCTGCAAAGTTTAATTATGTCAGTAGTAAGTTTTAATAATAAGCTATATGATAGGTTGAATGAGTGTAGTAAATGAATGAAACTGATTTATGTCTTGACTTTATTTTGTCTTATTATTGTGCATATATCCTTTTGCTTCTGTTTTGATATGCAAAAGCAAACTAACAACTGGAAGCATGATTTTGTATATTTGAAATATGAAAATGTTCATGATCTTATTGGCAGATAATAAAACAGATAAAAGTCTTAATGAAGTACAGATTTAATAGAAAAAAATTAAGAAATGTTAAAAATGTTCAAGAAGTGAAATTTCTCTTCTAACATATATATTGTATTACATTTCGATGATAGATATTTTAAAAACATTAAAAAATTTTCATTTATTTATAAAATAAATAAAGTCAAAATCAAATATAAAAGAACAAAAAAAATGTAAACCCAAAAGTGAAACTTCAGAAAATATTGAATGGTATAGGTAAAAAGAAGAACCCTCATTTTGTCAACAGGCAAAGATAATCTGAATTACTATTTTATTTCTAGTCTTTTATAACTTTGCTTGATTGTTTCCATAATTGTAATCATATTTAATTTTATATTGTCTCTTGAAAAACTGATGTGTCTTCATATGTAAACAATGACTTGTTAAAAGTTTATTCACTTATTCCTGAAAATTTAGCATTCACTTTATTTTGCTGTCATGAAAATTCTGCAGTGAACATAAAATTAAAAATATCTAGAAATTTCTGTTTTGTGTAATTTTATTGTGAACTATTGTATTCCATTCCTAAATTAAATTTCAGTGGAATTAATTATTTGTGTAAGTTTATGTCATTGTTCATTTTTGTATAGTGCTTGATTTCTCCTCTCAGGTGTTGTCCCCATAAATTTATCAATGTCATTTTGATCCTCCCACTTTGTCAATGTAACTACAACTTAATTGTATACACCCTATAGCTTTCTTTTTTCATTACTGTGCAAATCTAAGCCCATTTCTTTTCACAAATTAATTATTTTTACTGAGGTAATAATTTTACAACACAATATATTTCAGGGGATAGGTTCACATCTCTTCAAGTATGTGTTACCACAACATAACCCCCACTCACACAAATGATCCTTTGCCATAGTCCATTGGGCTCTCATTCCCAGTGTCCCCTTCTGGTAGCCTCAGTTCTGCAGTCAGAACTTTTTTTTTGAGAGCCCAGGGACTAAGGTCTCAGCTGTGGGGGCAGAAATGAAGGTTTCTAGCACAGTCTAGAGGACATAGGGAGTGAAACAAATCATCTAGCCCCAAAGTGAGGTGTGAGAAGCAGGGAGAATGTCTTTCCCTCCATGAATGCTGTGTATGCCCTGCTGGATGTAGTGGATTTTAAGGGCTCATTTTAGTTTGAGTTTGTCTCTTTTTTTCCAGTTTATTTATATTCCAAATATGAATGAAATCACTGTTATTTATCTTTTTCCTTCTGTCTTATTTTGAATAGCATAATCTCCTCTAGTTACAAATAAGTGTTTGCAAGTGGCGGGATTCCATTTTAATCCACTCATCTGTTGTTGGGCACCTAGGTTGTTTCCTTAGTTGATTATTGCAAATAAATAGAGGTGCTGTGAACATAGGTGTGTGCATTCATTCCTTTGTGTTAGTGTTTTCATATTCTTGGGATAGATACTCAGGAATAGGATTGCTGAATCATATGGTAGATCTACTTTTAATATTTTGAGAAATCCCCATGATGTTTTCCACTGGACCTGTTTACAGGGTGCCTTGTTTTCTCCACAGTATATTTTTATTATGGGTCTTTCTCACATGTGTGAAGTAGTATAATACTACATCATGGTTGTGATTTGCATTTCCCTTATAATAGGTGATGATAAATGTTTTTTACACATGCCTGTTTGCCAACTGTATGTATTCTTTAGAGAATTGTTTACTTAACTCTTTTGACCACTTTTTGATTGCATTGTTTGTTTTCTTGTTGAGTTGTATGGATTCATGGTAGAAATCTTTTGGAATTATTTGAAACTTTATTTTATTTTTTAAAAACATTTTTCTGTTTATACATATAAGACCTGGGGGTGAGGGGGCAGGCCAGAGGTGCAGGGGGTGAGAGGATTCACCAGAGACAGAGTGGGGAACAGAACATGCGGCTCTACTGAAATAAAATGTTGAGGGGAGTAGTGAGCCAGACAGGAGATGTCTGCTGAACCATGTGGGTCAGCTCCCTGACTGGGGATCAAATTCCTGCTGTAGTGATTGTGAGTGAGTCTTAACTCCTTGAGCCACCAGGGAGGCCCTGTTGGAATTATTTGAGTGGACATTTTAATCACTAAAGCATAGAGTCTATGTTTCCTCCCCAATGACTTTTTTGGTCTGATTTTTGGGTGTAAGGCAGAAGGGAAGGTAAACTCTTCTTTCCTTGGACACCCAAACTGAATTAATTTTTATTCCAGAAACTCTGGAAAAGTGTTTCTCAGTTGTCTACCTAATCTAAGTAATTTAGTCACTAATCTCTGTAATTCTAATTGTATAAATGTCATCCTTTAAGATATTCTCTAAAAATATATATCTATAACTTAGTGAAATTAAAAACTTACAAGAACTGGGGTACAGGCCAGATATGGGGGTAAAAGGATTCACCAGAGACAGAGTTGGAACAGAAGAGGCAGATTGCCTGAAACACACTGCTGAGAGGAGCAGTAGGCAAGGCAGGAGAGGTCTGCTGCAGCATGTGGGTCAGCTCCCTGGCCTGGGATCAAACTCCTGCTGCAGTGACTGAAGATAGCTTCACAGTCTGGTGCCTTAACCTCTTCCACCATGAGGGAGGCCCCACATTTTGATTTCTTTTTTTTTTTTTTAAAGATTTATTTATTTATGCACACAAGCACTGGGGTACAGGCCAGAGGTGTGGGGGGTGAGAGGATTCACCACAGAGAGCAGGGAGCAGAACAGGCAGATCAATGGAAGTACATTGCTGAGGGGAGCAGCGGGTGAGGCAGGAGAGGTCTGCTGCACCATGTGGGTCCCCCACCTGGCCGGCAGCAGGGATCGAACTCGTGCTGCAGTGGCTGTGGTTTGCTTCATAGTGCGTTGCTTAACCCACTGTGCCACCAGGGAGGCCCACATTTTGATTTCTTAACCAGAATTTCAACACTAGTGCTTCTTACTCTAGGTTAATTATATATGGAAAAGAAAACATCTTAAATATTGAATTCCATAAATTTTCACAAAACAAGTAGTGTCCTAGAAGATCCTCCTGTGTGTATCTTCTGTTCGCTATTCATGAAATTCCAGCATCATGATTACTTTTGCCTATTTTCAACAACTTTTTGTTTATAATTCATGGATATTACAGGTCACTCTTTGTAAAGTGTGAATTTCAGTAATTTTTGATGTATTCACACTTGTGCATTGATTGTGACTAATTCTAGAACACGTTCATTTCCCCATTAGAAAAATACTCCATCCCCAATAGCAGTCATTTACCTATCCCTCATCCCTACCTACAGTCCCTGACAACCCTCAAATTTGCCTATACTGGTCATTTCACATAAATAGCATAATTCAGTTCAACCTTTTATATTTTTGTTTAGTCAGTATGATGTTTTTAAGGCTCATCTATGTTGCACCATATACCAAAATTTCCCCTTTTATTGTTGAATAATACTCTTCTGTAGGTGCATACCAGGTTTGTTTATCTGTTTATCATTTGCTTGATTTTTGGGCTTCCCTATCTTTTTCCATTATGAATAACGATGTTAAGAACATTTATACGTAAATTTTTATGCATGCATTTCATTTCTCTACATTTCTGGAGTCATAGGTGTGTAATTACTACATTATGTGGTAACTATATGTTTAACATTTTAATATTTTTTAAAATGTATATATTTTTATATTGTTTTTCATTTTTGTATAATGTTTGATTTCTCCTTTCAATTGTAATCCCATGTTTAACATTTTAAATAGCTGTCAAATTATTATCCAAAGTGATTATACATTTTACTTTCCTTTCAGCATTGTATGAGGGTTCATATTAATCCACATTCTTTCCAACACTTATTATTTATCATTATTATAAGTATAGCTATCATGATGGGTGTAAGTGTTATCTTAGTCTGGCTTTGATTTGCTTTATCATAATGACTAATGATTTTAAATTTCTTTCCTTGAATATCTGAGACAAATATATGCTTATGACCATTTTAATATATCCCTCTAGAATTGAAACATCAAAACATTTATGAACTTTAGTTGTCTTCCATTACTAAATTTTAATATCTTTGATGTTCTAGATGGAAGTTCTTTATTAGATCAATGATTTACTAATATTTTCTCCTATTCTATGGGTTCTAACGGTGTTCTTTGAAGTCCAGAATTTTGCATTTTATAACTCCGATTAATCTACTTTTTGTCCTTTATGCTTTTGTTGTTATATCTAGGAATCTTTGCTTAATATAGTACATGGAAACTTCCATTTTTGTCTAAGCATTTAAAATTTTTTTTCTCACATTTAAGTCTGTGACCCATTTTTGTTAATGTTATATGCTATATGAGACAAATGTGTGACTTTAGTTTTTGGCCTATGGATGTCCAGTTGTTTCAACATCATTGAATGAAAAGCTATCCTTCTTCCCACTGGAGAGTCTTGGCATGCTTGTTGAAATAAATTTTACCATAAATGTGAGGATTTATTTTTGGAGCCTAAATTCTATGCCACTGTGCTATTCTTCCATTTTAATGCCAGTACCACATTTTTTTGATTACTGTAGTTTTTGAAATCAGGAAATCTGGGTCCTTCAAGTTTGTTCTTCTGCTTCTTAAATTGATTTGACAGTTCTGATTCACTTGCACTTTCATATAATTATTGAATCAGGTTGTCAACATCTGCAAAATATGTCAACTCAGATTTTGACAAGAATTGCTTTGAATCTAGTTCAACTTAGGGAACAGTAGCACCATGTTAATGATATTAAGCTTTCTAATTCATGGACATGGGATGTCTTTCCTATTATTTAGAATTTCAGTTTTTTATTATGCTCTGATCTTTTCATTACACATGATGGGTGTAATCATGATTCTTCTGTTAAATTTATTCAGAAGTATTTTATTTTTTTGCTCTTATAAATGGAATTGTTCTGTTATTTTCATTTGGGCTGTACTTGTTAGCTTCACCTATTTTTGAGATTCATATAAATGCAACAGCATTTTTATGTGCTCTTTTGTGTGTCACCTTTTTTCAATGCTATGTCTGTTAGATGAATACATGTTACTCCATGTAGCTGTAGTTTCTTCATTTTCATTTCCTGCAATTTTTCAAAACATCAATATATCATAATTTGTATATTCTATCTTGTGCATTTGGCTTGTTTCTAATTTTGGCTATTTTGAATTACATTGCTATTAATATTTTTGTATATTACTTAGATAAATTAACATCTGCATTTGTTTACACTATATGTCTAAAATGAATTTCTGCTTATAAAGGTATTGCCAAATGAACATGTTGAATGTCATTTTGTTCTATTTACTATTTGGATGGTCATTCTCATATAGTGCTAACATAAATCTTTTGCTCCTTTTCCATCACCTATGGTTTTCATATTTAGCTATGTAATTATTGATATAAGTAATTAAAATAGCATCATATTAACACAAATAAAGGAATTTTAGCAGTTGGCTAGAATAAATCTAGAAACAGAGTCTTCTCTGTTCTGTGACTTACCTCATGGAAAAGATCACTCAGCATTGCAGTGGGGGAAATAATGGTCTTTTCAATAAATAGTACTGACATATTGATTACCTATAAGATGTAATTTCCTATCTCACATCATGTATAAATATCAATTCCTGATAGACTGCCCAACTGAATATGAAATTAAAATAATAAATCTCCATAAATATATAGGAAGATTTATTTATAAATTTGAAGAAATCAAAGATTTCTTAAAAGGCACCCAAAAAACCACTATTTGTAATTTTAAGCAATATTAAATTGGGCCCCATAAAACAAAAATGCTCTTAATTCAAACACACTACCAAAAAGTGAAAAGAAACAGCATGAGATAATATTTGCAATGTGCATATCCAAAAAGAAGTTTTATTCAGACTTTAAATTACTTAAATATACTCTGGTAATTTTCAAAATAAAAATAATACTATGTTAAAGGGGATATTTCGTCTTCTTTAATTTGATTGTCTTATTCACTTCCTTTATTTGACTGATTTAAAAAATTAAGTTCTTAAAATAGTGGTAGATATACCAATATATTTTAAATCAGTTAATTTTACAAGAGGAAATTATTAATCTCAATTCTGTATTTTTCTAAAATCCAGAATGCTGTATAAAATTTAAAACTAAAAGAATACATTAATATTTAAAACCGTATCCTATAGATTTTTGTTAAAATAAAACATAATTCCAATTATCCTATTACCTAATTACCACTCAATTCTACATAAAAACTAACTTGATAAAAGATTCATATGGATATACTTTTTTAGTCTAAGATTTAATCTAAAATGTTATGTTCTTAAATTTTTATAGTCATGTACAGTTAAGTTAGTTTTACATAGAAAAATATAGTTAAAAATGTAGTAAAACAACTCTTACCTTAAAAAAGAATCTCTTCAAAAGTTCAATTCAGTCTGCTAAGTACCTGATATAATTTATCAATTTTAAGAATTGGACATATATTGTCATGTATACATATAATTTTTATACTTTATGTATAATTATATTTTAAATATTATAAATTTCTGATTCCAAAATGTTGGAAATTTTATTATTATGATATACCTGGGCTCTATCGTTTCATCTCAGTATATACTAATACCTTTATAACTTGATATTTCTCAAATACACTTTGTTGATCGCAAACTTACTGTCTCTTGAATTTAAGCTGCTTTTAATGCACTTGAGATTATTTTATAGAAGTAGTTTCTAACCCTTCAGCTCTCTGGAAGTTGTATACTACTTTTACATAATACTCAATTATTTCACTTATACAATCTTGAAAAGGTGATAAAAAGACTTCTGTGAGTACTGTATTACAAGATGTTTTTATTTTGTTACTGTTGAATTTACCCTATCAATTCAAATGAATCCTACCCAATTAAATTGTTGTACATATTTTTCATTGGCCCATAATCAATACCATTATTTTTATTTATCCATAATTGCATGATATACTTTTATCTCAGGATGTTGGAGGACTGATGCATTTTTTCTTATACGTTGCAGAATTGTGAGAAGCTAGAGAATAATTTTGATGACATCAAGCACACAACTCTTGGTGAGCGAGGAGCTCTCAGAGAAGCAATGAGGTAAGTCTGGGTCACCATAGCAACAGTCACAGATGTGGTAAAGAAAAAGTCATTCTTCATTATTGGGGGAACAAATGAGTTCATTGCCACCATTCAGCTCTGTTCTCTAAGGTATTAATTTGTCAGTGGAGAGACTTCCCTTGAGGCTGTACTTTGGTTTTGAAGCTGCATAAATGTTAAGCCTCAGTGCACAGTAAAAAATGTAAATGTTTAATTTGTTACTTAAAATGCTTAAGGGGTGTCTTGTTTTATATTTATACTAAACCGTGTGGTTGAATGGAAATATTGTTCATCTAAATTCTGCCTGTATATATACATATAAAAAACAGTGCAATGATGGTTTAACAGAGTAGTATTTCCTCCTAATTAATATTTAATTAAAAAAGATACTTAAAATTTCATATTCTATTAGGTTTTATAGGATTATATCATAGTATTTTTAATCTGATTTACATTTTCACACTATTATAAAGCACACAGATTGTACAGATTAACTTTTGTGAAATACAGCCATCTATAATAGGTATGGTGGTTTTTCATTTGTTACTTTTAAACATTGCTGTTTCTAAATATTTCTCTGAAGCCTCCCCAAACTTGATGTCTTTTTAATAACTTCTGGGAAGCAATCCTTAAATTTATCAGATCAGAATCAAGGAAGTCTTTTTACTAGACATTAAAAATGTGTGAGAAAAAAACCCAACTAATCCTTAGAGCTAAAAAACAGTAAATGTTAATAATTTTAAAAGTTCTGAGTTTCAATCTTTTAGTGGAAAGATTTCCAGTATCATGGTACAGAAATACTCTTTTTTTAGCCTATGAGACTAACCTTAGTTTTTAAAATGTATTTTCTTCTATCAGTGATCATTTTGTAACAATCTTAAATCAAGACTAAAAATATTTAAAATAAGAGAAAGGAAAGCCTGTGAGATTTCCAGGAAGGATAGTTTAGATACAATTGTTATTGCTAGCACACAGTTACCATATACTTTGGTTTAGAAGCTGCTCTCATTTAGTAACCTTCCTTTTACCATGCAAGCAGCAGGAGAAAGTAATTAAATTTAATAGAAGCTGCCCTCATTTTGAAGCCACTTCTATTTAAAACCACAGGGGGAGGTAATTAAATTTAATGGAAACAGTAGCTTCTACACAAAGATACATGGTACTTCTACATAGATGATTATGATGTCACAAAAAGAGGAATAATATATTACTAGTTCTGAGAAATTACCAGCTGGAGCATGTGAGCCTATTTTATTGTTAATGTCTTTACTAATAAAAAAGAGGGAAAAATAAAACTGAGTACACAATAGATAATTTATATTTATATAAAATATAATCAGACATTCTCAGTAAGGTAAAGTTATTGAAAATAGTAGTAAATTAAAAACAAGGTATAAAATATGTTATGTAAAAAGCCAATGCAGAAATTATGAATGAATTCCTGTTTTTCAGTATAGTCTTGAGCCTCTATTTAAAACTACCATAGTTATACATTGGACATATCATTTTTTGTTCATGCTCATTAAAATTTTGAATATATTAAGAATGTACTCCAGTATTTATTTAGAAAACTACAGCTATTCTCTGAATTTATCTATTCAGTTTCAAGTGAACACATAGACACATAAGAAAACAAAGAGAATGCCAGCTCTGAAGCTTTGAATAAAAGAACTGAAGGCCCAAACATAGAAAGAATTGCAAAGGGGCAATGTGAATGAAAATGGATTCGAGTGAGGGAAATTTAATGAATAAGGAAAAGACATGTAATTAGTATAGAAAATGTGTCATTATAAAAAACAAATTGAATTATGGGAGAACTGCATCTGAAGAGATTATTATATTCTGCCAAATTTTGTAATACTTGCCAGTTTAGAAAATACTAGTATTAATTCTCCTTTTACCTATATAAAGAGTAACTAAAAACTACTTTTTAAAAAGTAGAGATAAAAAGTAGAGATAGACTAGTGAAGAAAACAAGTATTGCCTGGTTGGAGTAACCTCTCAAATGCCCATGCTATGAGAAAAGCAATAATCTATATATCATTTTATTCAGTCTATATAGTATAGTTTGTTTATATAGCTTGACTATATTATACACATATACATATGCATATTTGTAATTTTAGATTCACTAAACACAGTTAAATGAGTAACTAAAAGCTTTCAACAATTAGTTTAATGTAGGTGTGGCACTTTTTAGTTTTGATTTTTGCCTTTAGAAATTTCAGTAGAGGGTCATCTTTTTACATGTTTATTATGAAAGTGAAAGAAAAGTTACAATGCTATGTGACTGAAAGAGTTAAAAGGGAATACATGAAAGCAGAGAAGTAAATGCTCTCTCACCTTTGATTAATCGTTGTCTTACATGAAGGATATTTGGATGAGAGAAAACCATGGAGAGGATCAGAAATTTGATCTAACCTTGAGAGATGACTGGTTATGTAGTTGGAGGAACAGCATTGGGCATAGACATGAAGGCTTGCAGGTACAAGATGTATTTTTGGGCCAGTGAATGATGTAAAGCAAACACTTTCAAGCTTTTTAATATGTATGTTTTCACACAAAACTCACAGAGGAAAACCGTTCTTTCAGTAACATGTTCCTCATAATCCAAGAATTCTGGGGTGGAAATGGAATGGTATGTGGTTGATGAGGATGATGGAAACAATTCAGGTTCTCAGAGTGAGAGAGGCGATAGTGGGAGAAATGTATAGATATTTACCAGAAAATGTCAATTAGCATAGGTATCCGCTTCTTGACATTGCTGAAAATGTATTTGTTGCAGTATTTTAGCAGCCAGTTGTGTAGTTTCCCTTGACATGATAAAGTATTTGAATTGCTGAAGGAGTCACTGTGGTTTTTACAAAAGGGAGTAACAGGATTAAATATAAAATCTTTGAAGATGATTTTCCAGCTCTGTAGAATTCTTACAGGGGAGGAAGGTATGGTATGTAGGGATCTAATCATTCATTTATTTAATAAAATATCCTTGGGTATTTTGCAGTATACCAGGTGATGGAGTTACAGATAGGATATTGCACAGCCCCTGTCTTCAGGAGCTATCAGCCTAGTAGGGGAGTCCACAGGTACAAAAATCAAAATCTTGATATGAAAACTCTGAGCCCCAGTATTTAGATCCTCTTCTACCTGGTTCCCAAAAGCTCCTTGCTCACCTCTTCTTGGTTCATGGATAAAGCGTAGTTCAGCCTGGGGCTCATCCTTCGCTCTCACTTGCTCTATGTGCAGTAGCGTTCTGTTGGCTCCACAGGTCCATGATGGTGCCCAAGTCCTGAGCACATCCAGTCTGGAGAAGCTGGCACTAAAGACTGAGTTTGATGATAGACATTTTATGGTGTCTATCATTAGGGCTTTTCACCAACTTGAGTTTACCTTCTTGTTTACTAAATTTCTTCTATCTCTATTAACTTAGAACAAATAAATAAAGAGGCTTCTACCCTTGCTCAACTCTCTGCCTCTTTATCCAGTCTCTCTTCATGGACAGTCTTATAGTAATGCTTGAAACTTTCTTTCAGTGTCCCTGTCCCTAAATCATTATAGACCCAGCTGATGCTTCTTCCTTATCCCAGATATGAGGACCCTGTGGCTGGCTTTGTAAATGGAGTAAGGAGCAACAGACTACTCTGGAATGTGCAGGTTAATAAAGCAGGTACTTAATTAGATTGTAACTCAGTTCCCAGAGTTGGAAAAGGAATTTAAATTTGTTTTGGTAGCACAATGAGGGCACTGTGGAGGCAGGAGACAACTAGAGTTCCCTTTGATAATGGGGATCCCCTAGAGAACTAGAAGCCTCCCTAAGATAAAGTTGGAAGATGCAGGGGTCACAGAGGTGTGTTTGAGAAACTTAGAACTATTTAGAACATATATATATATATAATGAGACTTTGTGACTTAATAGCCTCAGAAAGCATAAACCAGACTTAACGTGTGCTGCTCTGTTTAAAAACTTTTAAAAAGTTTTATATTATAAAATCTAACTTATTTGTGTGTCCCTCTAGATGATAAGTGCCACTAGACAGGAGGGTTGTTATTTGCACTCTTTTGTAATATTAGTTTTACCATAGTATTAGTGTATACATGTTTATTGTTGAATTATTGATAAAGACAAAGGTAAGGAGACTTGTCAAGGGTAAGTCCAGGTTATATGCGTATTTAGAGAGATAATAAGTCCTCTTTTAACTTTGTCAGTAAATTCTTGGGAACTGCCACTTTAAGCAAAATGACATACAACAGAATCAATTTTACCATAGCAATTAGGATATAAACAAGAGTTAAGCGCCTATAGCATTTCTATAGGGTACATAAGTACCCTAAAATTCTGAATAATGATTTGAAACATCTTTAATGTTAGACAATAAATTTCATTCAGTCATTTTTTTTTCCGTTTACATGCAGTTCATGGTTGTGGGTGGCCAGAGCCTATCCTGGCAGCTCGGGGTGCAAGTCTGGAACCAACTCTGGACAGGACACCTACTGTCACAGGTGCACTCACACACTCACAGAGTGGGACACTTTTGATAATGCAGTGAACTTAACATGCAGATCTTTGGCACATGGGAAGAATCAGAGTATCTGGAGAAAACTCACACAGGGCAAATATCATATGATAGTAGTTCTAGCTGTGAAGCAATTTTTTTCCTCATCAATGTTACAATGAAATGACATTGAATTAAATGACATTATTTGAGAATGACATGCATCAACTGAGACAGGGAGAGACAAAAAAAAATAAGTGCATTAAGGAAGATAATTTTGGTTTTCAACAGAATCTGATATAGCTATGGTAAATTCTTGTGTATATTTGCAATAGGCAGATGGAAACGGCAGTGTTACAAGTTAGGAAAGACTCGGGGTTGATGTGTACATGTGGAACATGTTAGAATTGTCATACCTGTAGCCATAGGAGGTTCAAGTGATTTCCAAGAATAGTGCATAAAATCAAAAAGGAGGCAAGTCTAGTTAGATATCCAAGAAATTATTGGACTTACGGAAATGTATGTCAGAGAGAAACATATTTTGGAGTTTCAGATTTTTAACTAGCATCCCCCAGAGTAAGTTGGGACTGTAATATGGTGTAGCTGAATAGAAGAGGGTGGGTGGCATGCCTGCCAGTGTTCTGAGTGTCATAGAGGCATCTGCTGCTTCTCAATAGAATGTTCTGCAATGATATAAATGTTTGATATCTGCTGTTCAGTATGACAGACATTGGCCATATGCCCCTATGGACAACTTAAATTGTGGCTAATGTAACTGAAAACCTGGAAGTTTAATTTTATTTAATGTTTATTAATTTAGATGTAAATAGGTTCTTGCAGTTAGTGCCTCTGGTTTGGACAGCATCACTCTAGAGAGGGGTATTTTGAGTTGTTAACTTGGCGTTCAGTCAGCTCTCACTGGTGAAATTCAAGCATCAATGAAGAGTCAAGGGCAAGCCTAAATAAACCATGTTGATGCACCTTACCAATATCCATTACACACACACACACACACACACACTTTTTTCAAAAACTGTAGATTGAGGGTAATTTAGGTGCGCAGACCTCTCCTCTCTCACCCTCTGCTCCCCCAAGCAGTGTGTTTCAGTCTGTCTGCCTGTTCTGCTCCCCAATCAGTCTCTGGTGAACCCTCTCATCCCCCGCACTTCTGGTCTGCACCCCACTTCTTGTATGCATAAATAAATAAATCTTTAAAAAAATAAAAGGTTAATTCATAGCAGAGTAATGGATGTAAAACCAAAGTTGACAGGTATGACTTGATATTGAGGAGACAGTGATTTTTATTTTCCAAAGTCATGACGTCATATAGAAAAACCCACAAAATTAACAAGAGTACTGTAGGAATCAGTAAGATAATTTATGTGAATCAAAGATGGAAATTCATGAACACTTCTATGGGTTACCTACAACCAGTTAGTGGTTGCAATTGATAACAGAGCCTATCAAACTAGTGTATTTTAAAATACTTTAAATCATCTGAGAATGTTGACTCTTTCATCAAGTGATCTGAGACTGTTGTGTTTTTTTGAAAAAGGGAAATCATGTTATAGTCTAACCACACGTTAGAAATTTTATATTAAAGGCTAGAGTGAAATAAATGGAACAAAATTTAATAGATAATGGAAATGACTGTCCCTTTGAAGTTTGGATGGGAAAGAAGATGATGAGCAGAAAAGCAGTTCGAGAAATCTCTATGCTTTGATTATATTAAAACAACTTCTCTTCACAGGAAAAAGTCACAAAGTTAAAAGATATCAGTGTATGATATTGCGATGTGTATAATGGATTCAAAAAGAGTAGGAACTCAGTGGGTAATTGGCAGAGTTGATTAAGTAACCCTTGAAAATATTTAACTTTAATGGCAAATAAAATATAAATTACATACAAAAATATAGTAATTCCTTGCTTACTGATGTTACTGCAAGTCAGTTGGGAGGATGTTTCTGAGTGCTAGAAATGGCATGGAAAGAGTCATTTTAACATCTTCAGTTCAAGAGAAGGTAGAAATTATAGCTGCATTAAGAAAAGAAGTGTACCAATAAAAACTGAGAGTCTAAAAACAAAAATATCCTTTTTCATATTAATTTGAATTCTTGAAAGGTATCACTTAGAATACATAGACACTGTGGAAAATAGAAATCTGCTTCTCAAATATGGAATATAATAGTAAGGAAATGGAACCAAATCTAATTATGTAATATTAAGAGAACAAATAAGAATATGAAAATTACATATATATTTAGTGTTTACATAAACATATTTGTTATACCTTTCATATGTTATATCTGCATTTATGAAATTGTAAGTTGTAGCATATTTAATTCTATCTGAACATTAAAATGATCTTCAATAGTGTATTTAGTGACACAGGAATTCTTAAAATGGTCAATGAAAATTACTAAGAGGCAAAATTATGTAAAACAAACAGAAAAAGATGAGATGTAGCAAAATGGCTACTGTATCTGGATGATGCTTACAGATACTTTTCTAAGATATTTTTCTGCTCTAAATGTTCTGTAATGTGATCATATTATGATTTCTTAGAAAAATAATGAGATAAGAAGTGGCAAAAATGAAATATGATTGAATTCTGGGGATGTGATAAAATCCAAATATACTCTAATTGTGATTTTAGATAAATTAATATTTTTCAACTTTTTAAAAATAAGATTAAAAACTTCATAGAACTGATATGAAGAACAGGATAATATAGGAGAGAATACTTCTAATTACTAAAGATTAATAAGACAAAGGTGTGGAGTATTCTAATTTTGTATACATTATTTTCCTTCAGTATACATAGCGCTTATTTTAAAGAATGCACATATGTCATATATAATAGATTGGAATGGAAAATTTTTACATAGTCTTAGAATGTAGAATAACAGTGGGAATATGCCTTTTAGCTTATGCAAAGTCCATTTTAGTTCCATGGGTGTATGGAAATATTGTAGAGGGTTTCTGAAAATGATGCCAGAAGAAAAACTTCTTAAGGGCAGAAAAATGTGCATCATTTCTCGGTTAAATCTCTTTCTGTAGAATGATAATTTTGAATTTAGAAGTAAAATTTTCAACTTGTTTTCCTGATATTTTCTCCTTATTTTTTTCAATTCAACACTCATACCATGTCAATGTGATTTGATTTCTGCATTGTATTCTGCCTGTCTTAACCCATCTATAAAACTCTAACATCAATAGGAAGAGTAGCACCTTTTCTAACATTGTGTCTCTGCCCACTTCCCAGTTCCTGAGGCAGTTGTTCGCCATGTATGTTAGAAATGTGAAATTGACATGTATTTGAGTTAAATAACTTGAGAAAAGGGAGTGTTAAATTCTGGGGAAAAAAATAAAGGTACATGTAGAATTTAGTTTACTAAGGATAAAAAGAAAAAATACTTTAATAAGCTTCTTCATAGTGGTTTACTCCATAAAATAAAGATTGGTTAGATTTATGAATATACCTCTATGGAAATTTTGGTTTTGGAATAAAAACATTGTTAATTAGGTATAAGCACTTTATTTGCAGAGCCAAGCCTATTTAATGAGAGATGTTGCATTGAGATGACTGTTTTAGAGATGACCTCCCAGGAAATAATGTATCTGAATTTTGCTCTTCCTTTTTGTTTGAGTTTGTCACGTGTTAAGAATTCTGTCACTAGATGGTGATGTTGAGTTGTATGATTTATGTTCCTGTCTTTTTTTTCTGGTGTGTGTAATAGCATTTGTAGGTGTACTATTAACCCCACCATTAATACAGAATTAACAATTAAATATGACTATGTAAATTTGGAAAATAGTGTTAAGACATGACACATTCTAAGTACTATTTAAGTAAAATTACTAAAAGTGTTTTAATGTGCTTGTTTGTTTTAGACACATAGACTTTGAGAGGTAGAGAAGGAATATAAATAGCAATCAAAACTTTCTGTTAAAAGATGAAGTCTGAAGAGAGATTCAGAGACTTAAAAGAGGCAATTTTTATATTTCCCTTTTAGATTTATTAATCTAAAAAAAGACATCTTTAATTACACTCTGTTAATACCCAGTAGTACAGGGGCTGTTTGCTATCTGATTGAGGGGATGTCTTATTCCTGATATGCAGATATTGTTTTAGCTGTTTATTTTTAATTTTATTAATCTTGCATCCCTTGCCAAGCATAATGGTTAAAGTGCACTGATGTTTCTTTAACTGGTACTTCTATAATAACTAGAGTAAAAGACTGTCTCTATGAGTAATTTTGTTCACCTGAATTATACTTGAAGATAAGAATATAGTAATTATCCTACTTAATCTTATTCTTGTAGGTAAATGTGTGTCCATACATTTTATATATATGTAAATGTGTGTATGTATACACACACACTCTCCCCAGCCAACCCTCCCCCCACACACCTATCCCTTCACTCTGTCTCTCATCTCTTTCTCTCTCCCTCCCTCCTAATAAGGAAATCTTGCAGTATGACAGAATTTGGAAATTCCTTTGCTTTATATATATATATATCCTTTAGGATTACAAAGTTTTATGTACTAGGAGGTTCAGTGGAATTCTTTTATAACAAAAAAGTGGAGAGAAGACACTATAAATAATTGAATTTACTCAAATGAGTTGAGTAAATTAGAACATGAATATATGATTCTGAGAAAATTGAATAGCACTTAAGAACTTAAAATAAACAAGAAACTATTAATAAAATACTTCTAGATCAGGTTTTTTAATAGCATGAAGACAATGCAAGTTTTTGTAAAACCTGAAAATCTTTGTAATATTCAAACATATTACAAACATAAACATACATTACTTTTATAATCAGAAATTCTGTGTGTAAATATGTGTGTTTTTCAACTACACGAAAAGTTTGATGTGTGAAATTGGATTTACAGGGAATATGTTAGTTAGCTATCTATGTTAATGACATTTCTTTACACTATCATAATAATATTTCTCCACATTTTTCATTAAATGGACCAGTAGAGAGTACTCTGACCCCAATTAGCAGATTTCAAGAGTATTCTTTCTTCTATGCAGAGAAAAACATCATCTTTATAATTTCTGCTGTAGATGGGCACAGATTTCATCATGAACACAGTAGATTCCTGGATTTGGTTTATGCTGCCTGAAACCTAGATTGAGCAGCAAGCTCACTGTCTTTAGATTTTGTGAAATCTGAAGACAAAAACATGGCTTGGCTTTTTCTAGGTAATGATGATGCAATTACTCTAATAAACATCATTAAAATGCAACTTAGAAAATGTAGGTTAGACTTTAGGAAGCTGATTATGTAAAAATATATGTAGTTAATCATCTGTTATAGTCAATGTAATTTAGTTATGTAATAGTAATATGTATGTACATATTTACATATACATGTGTACAAGTGTACACATGCATATCAGCATACAACATGCACAGCCACACCCACTTTTAGGACCGTTTCTGTGCCCATAAGATGTGGTGTTACTTCAGTCCCTCCATAAGTGAATGAAAACAAAATTTGACACTCAGATTCAGTTGAGTCAAAGACAATTTATTTCATCATTCATGGGGAATAGAAGAAAAGTTCTGTATTAATGTTCACTAATGTTTAATAAAAAATATATGCTTAGAATTAATACTCCTGGATTAATTAAGTATTTGGTAGCAATTAGCATAATGAATGTAGAGCTCAGTTGATTTACAGTCATTTTCTATACTTTGAAGACTAAACTTGAATGTGGAATATATTGATTACATAATTATCAATTTTAAGTTTTGTGATACAAAAACACAAATAAAACCAGGTATATTTTAGTTTAATAATATATTTATAAAATATGCTCTCGTATTCTTTTATGTAAGCATTTGTTCATTGAAATTGGTGTCCACTATGTCTTAGACAAAGTTATTTGAAAACAATATTTGCAGAAAAAATGAAATTACTATTATAAATATACTTTTGTGATGTTTTCATATAATTAGGATCACAAAATCAGAAAAGAAAAAAGAATGATTGGTATAAAGGATTTTTCTATTTAAGATGACACTATTGGCAACAACATAAAATAACTTAAGGTAGATAAGAAAAAAAGCATACTTTCCCTAAGTAACCAAAGATTGTGTATCAAAGACTAGAAAGGATACAATTTTTTTGCTACCATAGAAAAGTATGTGGAGCCAAGTCTTACTCTAGAATATTTATCATTTTAGATACAGACTTTGAATGAGCAGCTAATAGCTAAAATTATTTAGGAGATAAAAATTGGTACTGTGAGGATTAGCTTTAATTTTAAGTATCCATAATTGAAGTGCCACATTATGATTTTAATGTTATGATAATCTTGTTAACAAGCTGTTGTGTATATACTATCATATTTTAATGTAGTTGCAAAGCTTAAGTAAACCATAAAGTAAATTGCTTTTGAATCAAGCTTTTACAAGTGGAAAATTAGTGGTTTACATGTTTTGAATACGTATTTTCTAATTATATTTGGTATTTTCTACAACTTAAGAAGATAATAGAATAGGTTTATAGATTAATATATTGTTTATAAGAAAATTGTCTTTTTTGTTAATGACTCTTCTAATTAATTTAGATTTATTCCCCATATAAAATAATATAGCTACCCCCCTCCCCAAGTTACAGTTTTCTCTTATGAAAGATACATGTTACAGTGTAGTTATATATTTTCATTTTTAATATGTCAGTGTATTAGAGTTAACAGATAATACTAGGCTTTGCCTAATATTTCCATAGGATTTTATGATATATACTAAATCCCATCCACAGGAGTTTTTGTGTTTATTTTTCTGGAGAAAAGCATCCCATTCTGAAAATTGGTGAAAATAACTAAAAAGCCAGGTTTATTTTTCTGAATTTGTTTCTTCATTTCACAAAGTATAGTTATTTGCTAGCCTCAGTAGAGGTAAACAAACATTTTGCATAAGAGAACAGATAGTAAGTATCTTAAACCTTCTGGCTCAGATAGTCTGTTGCAGTTATTTCATTGTGTTGATGAAAGCTGCCTTACAGCCAGGAGGTGCACTAATTGGTGTGACTGCATTGGTGTGGCTGTGTCCTAACAAAATTTTATTTGTAGAAATAATTGGCCTCCTGGATTTGTCTTATCGGTCATTTACTGACCCCTGTTTAATAGCAGACTTGACTTAAGTCAATTAAAATGCATTACAAAGAATTGTTTGATAAAGTTATTATGAATTAGTGACTCTCAGAGCAATTTATACTGAAAAATAATCTGAAGCTCTTCCAATATATTAATAAACATAATTTTGGAACATTTCCTGAGGTGTTGTGTATCCTAACTTCCTTGAATTTGAATAAGTTAATTCCTTGTGTTTGCTGATTCAAGTGAACACACATGATTTAGAACTAAAACACCAAGTGCAATCTCAATATCACCAATGTGAAGTCAAAATGAGGTATCATTATCAGTGACATTGAATCAGCTGGAATTATTTTAATAGCATGGGTTATAGTTAAAGTTTGGACTACCCACTAAAGAACCACTGATTTATGAAACAGTGTGGTGTCAATCTTTCATTTGAACAGTAGTATACCACAGTGTGGTACTTATGAAAATATACCTTTATAATATTTTGTTCATCAGTTATTCTTATAAATGATGAAGAAACATTGCATCTACTAAGGTGCATATATGACATCTGATATTGAAAAGTATTGACTGTGATGAAGCCTGTGGTTCATTATTTAACTCTTTTTGTAAGTTCTGTTCCATAGGATAATTGAAGGAATTGCCTACATTAAAAAAAATGATCAATCAATATTTATTTAGCAAGTCAGTGACTATTGGTTTTTCTAACCCAGAAAGAATTTGTTTTAGGACTAACTGAGATGTCATAAGGGATACTCTGAACTCTATGTAATAAAACATGACCACCAACAAAAACTTCCTACAATCTTCCTGATTAATTTAGCATATTTATAACCTTTTAGCTATATTTAAGGGCCTTTACTTTGGAAAATAGAAGAACTAATTGAAGTAATTTTATTTAGAGATCTTTCATAACATCAGCTTCAGCAAGTTTTGGTGGAAATGGGTATTTGTTGTTGGACCACAGAAGTAACACTTTTATTTGGTATATGACTTAAGTTTACAAACCAACTATCTTGCCAGTATCTTTATCTTTCAGGAGAGTTTAATCTTTTTTTTTAAAGATAGGGAAGAAAAATGATTTACAATAAGGTTAAATTACTTACTGGTATTATATTTGTCATTGTCATATTTTCCCTTCATATTTCATTTTTCCTTCATTCCTTTAGATGTTGTTTATAATTTCATATTCTGTGAGGGAATATTGCTTGAGACATTTCTCACCCAGAGGTAAGAACTGTGTTGAAATTTAAGCAGTTTGGATGCAAAAGCTGTTTAGGGAATCAGAATTTTTCCTTTTAATAGTGAATCAAGAATAAGAAAAGATTTTCACTGTAAAGAAAAAAATTACTCGTTTTGACACATAATTATAGCTAAATGATTGCATATGAATAAAATATATTAAATAATTTAAAAAACATTGCACAGCCTGTTTGAGCCAGTCCATCACCATTAATTGAAGCCTGAGAATCATTCCTCTAGTTGGGCCATTCTATTAAAATGAAAGTCTGCTGTTATGTGGTATAAATATAAACCTTGTCTCACAATTCATATTTATTCAGGATTATTCTGCTCATCTAAAGTTTTTAGAGAATCGATTATTCCATCAAAATAGCTGCTGGTTTTTATGGGTAATGACACATATTTTCTACAATTATTTCTGTAGATGATTATTCCAGAACGATATCTTGACTATATCAATACAAAAATACCACTTATAGGAGCAAACTAAGACTCTATACATTTCTAAATAATTCCATACTTCTGATTATTCTTTTTTGTGCTTACATATAACAGCAAATGCAATTCAAATTCTATGAAAAATAAAAATAGACTATTTAAACAAATTGCCCAATAATATGTTTAGGACTATGAATGAATCTCCAATAAGTATTATAAATATTTGTGTACATATATAGCCTGTATCCTTATAAGAATATTGTAGATTAATTGTATGTTATTAGATCCAGACTCTGTATTGCTGTTAGACAGCTCAGTTTTTGAAATATACTTTGGAAAAAACAGCCTAAGCATTTGAAAAAAAATTAAACATGAACATAAAAAGGAGTTGCACACACATAGTCATGCAAACACAAACACATTCCTTGTACCATAATCCAAACAAGATGTCTTTGAACATCTTTAGTACCCTAGAAAGTGATTGTAGGTATCATGTATGTAGATATCATATCATGTATACAAAGAATTCATCACCATAAAGGGATGATTCCATTGTGTTGACATTTAAAATTTAAGTTCATACTTAGTAATATTCAGATCTTGATTGATATTCTTGAAATATTATGATCATATTTTTTATTTAATTGTTTCTTTAAGTTTGTGAACTCAGGCTCTTCACCACTGAATGATAATTAAGTGGTGATATTAAGTTTATATGTGCTAGCAGTTGCTAAGAATTACGTTGTGTTAACATATACTTTGAAATTCAATCTATAATTTGAAGATTATAATTTAGGAAAAGTTATACAATTTTGCAACATGCTTATATTTATATATATCACAACAAAATTCCAAAATTTTGTATGTATTTGTGTGTAATTAAAAATACTGATTGAAAGTAATTTATCAAATTTTATATGAAGTTATATTTTATATGCAAGAGGTCTTAGACCTCATCTATAGGGTTTATTTATTTTCAAAGATTAATTTTTATTTATTCAAACAAGAACTGTGGTGTAGGCCAGAGGTGAGGGGAAAGGGAATAGGTGGGTGAAGGATTCACCAGAAAGAGTGGTGAGCAGAACAGGCAAATTTACTAAAACACACTGCTAAAGTGAGCAGTGGGTGAGACAGGAGAGGTCTGCTGAGCCATATGTGGGTTAGCTCCCTGGCCAGGGATCGAATTTAGGCTGTAGTGTTGATAGCACTGAGACTTAACCTCTAGACCACCAGGGAGGTTCTCTTGGACTCATCTTTAAAATATATATCCAGGATGCTCAAATTTATTAACTCTGATTCCTTGGAATCATCTTGGGCAGGAAAGGAGTTAAAAGAAAGTCCCTATGTGGCTTCCCTGGTGGCATAGCGGGTGATTGCCACATTGTGAAGCATCCACCTCACAGCAGTGCAAGGTCGATCCCTGGCCAAGGAGGGGACTCACATGGCACAGCAGACCTCTCCTGCCTCACCCGCTGCTCCCCTCAGCAGTGTACGTCAGTGGATCTGCCTGTTCTACTCCCCACTCTGACTGGTTAATCCTCTCACCTCCCGCATCTCTGGCCTGTACCCCAGCTCTTGTATGCATAAATAAATAAATCTTAAAAAGAAAGTTCCTATATAAGCCAGACTCCAGACCAATTATATGAAAAGTGGTCTGTGTATGTATTCTGGTAGGAAGATTCCCAGGTGACTCTGCAATGCAGCTAAGTTTGAGGGCTGTATGTCCATTTGATCTCCATGAAGTCTGTTTTCTGTGCAGAAGCCAGAATGATCTTATTAACTAATCAAATCTGCTTAAAACCCTTTTTAGTGACTTGCCACTGAACGTCAATATAATCCAGATTCCCTCCATTATCCCACTGACCTTGTATTCAGTGACTCAGTTTCTCTCTACAGTGATTCAAATATTTAGAAATTAAGAAAAAAGATTCAAATTAGCTATGACTCAGAGAAGAAATCACAAAGGAAACTTTAAAAGTATTTAAAGTTCAAAAAACTGAATAATAATGAAAATTTGTCAGATGCAGTTAAAAGCAAAATTTAAAGGAAATATTTATATTCACTTTGGAACAGGCTCACAATTTGTTACAAAACTATTCTCCCCTTATTATTTGCACCAAAATGGAAAAAAATTATTATTGCTATATAAATTATTATTTTAAATAATAAAGATATTTTAAATAGGGGTCCCCCTGATAAGATCAGAAACTTGGTAAGGATGTCCACTCTCAATAGTGCTTTTTATACTGAAGTTCTAGCTGATGTAGTCAGATAAGAAAAATAAATAAAAAATATGCATTTTGGGAAGGAAGAAGTAAACTGTATTTTTTTCACATATAACATGATTTGGAAAAAATCCAGAACTGATGAGCAATATCATGGTTACTGGATGCAAGGTTAGTATAAAAATGTCAGTTGTTTTCTTAATACCAGCAATGAACAACTGTAACTTGAAATTAAAGAAACATAATTTACATTAGCATTTAAAAAATGAAATACTTACAAATCTAATGAAATATTTGCAAGGCTTATGTGATTAAAACTGTAAAACTCTAATGAAAGAAATTAAAGAAAAACTAAATCAATGAAGATATATTCCATGTTTTTGGAAAGAAAGACTTAATTATAAGAGGTCAGGTCTGGGGCCTCCTTGGTAGTACAAGGAGGTTACGTTGCAGCACTATGAAGGTATCTGTAGCTACTCTATCATGAGTTCAATCCCCTGCCAGGGAGGTGACCCACATGGCACAGCAGACCTCTCCTATCTTGTCTTTTGCTCCCCTCAGCAGTGTATTTCAGTCAATCTGCCTGTTCTGTTCCCCACTCTGTCTCTGGTGAATCCTCTTACCCCCTAATGCCTGTACCTCTGGCCTATACCCCAGTTCTTGTATACATGGATAAATTAATTAAAAATAAAAAATAGATCACTTCTTTTCAATTTGATCTCTGGATTCAGTACAATATAACAAAAACCTCAGCGGGTTATTTTGCAGAAAATAAGAATCTGATTCCAAAGTTTTTATGGACAGGTAGAAGACCAAGAATAGACAGTGCAGCTTTGAAGGAGAACAAAGTCAGGGGACTGATATTACTGGATTTCCAGATATAACATAAGCTATGGTAATCAATATGGTAGATATGGTTTTGACTACAGAATTGACAAATATGTCAGTGGAATGGAATAGAGAGACTAGAACTAGACCTACAGAAATACAGTCAACATATTTTTGACAGGAACAAAGGCAGTATTATAGAGAAGGAATAATCTTTTCAACAAATGGTGCTGGGTCAACTGGATATATACATACAAAAAATTGAATATAAACATAGAACTATTACCATTCACTAAAATTAACTCAGAATCGATAAATCATAGATGTAGGTATAAATTGCAAAATTAGATGGTACTATAAAAGTAAACCTAGACACCCCTGGGTTAACAATGACTCTAAGATTCAATACCAAGGAATGATCCATGAAAGGAAGATTAATCACCTGGACCACTTAAAAACTACTGCTCTGTAAATGGCACTGCCAACAGAATGAAGATACAAGCCATGTATACGTAAAGTATTGATATTGGACTGTTATCTAAAATATGCATGAACACTTCAAACTCAATGATAAGAAAACAAACAACCCAATTGAAAAATGGTCAAAAGATATGAACATACAAGTCACCAAAGAATAGATGCATATGGATGGAAAGTAAGTATGTATGTGAGAAGATGCTCATTATCTTATGTCATTAGGGAATTGTAAATTTAAACAAGATACGATTCTTTACTCTTAGAATGGGAAAAACCCAGAACACTGACAAAATCATTTGCTGGAAAGATTGTAGAATTAATAGAAATCTCATTCATTGCTGATGAGACTGTGAAGTAGTAAGGCTACTTTGGAAGACAGTTTTGCATCTTCTTACAAAACTGAACATATTCTTACCATGTTTAGCAATCATGCTAGTTGGTATATGATGAAGTGAATTAAAAGCTTAGGCCCACACAAAGATCTGCATATGCATGTTTTTGTAGCTATTTTCATAATTACATGAGTTTAAAGCAACCAAAAGTCCTTCAGTTGATGAGTGGATAAATAAGTTGTGGCATATTCAGGAATATTATCCAATACTAAAACGAAAGGAGTTATCAAGTCAACAAGTCAAACAAGGACATGAAGGAAACTTAAATACATATTATTGAATGAAGTAAGTCAATCTGAAAAGACTGTATACTGTATGATTCTAACTATATGACATTCTTAGAAAAACAGATTACAGATCAATAAAAAGATCAAGTGCTGTCAGCATAGTACAGTATGATACTGTACTGAAAGATACAAGTTATTGTACTTTTGTCAGAACTCCTAGAAAATAAAACACCAAGAGTCACCTTTATTGTAAAGTATGTATTTTGGGTGATAATGTTGGTTCTTCAGTTATAAAAATGAATCACTTTGGAATGGGATGTTGGCAGAGACTGTGATAGAAGGGGCTATGGAGTATATTTGTACTTTCTATTAAATTTTACTAGCAATCTGAAGTTGCTGTAAAATATAAAGTCTACAAAATACATTTTTCAATGGTCAAAATATTTGAATAAAAGATATCACAAAAGATGTCACACATCTCAAATGCACATGTAAGTGTAGTCAACATTGCTACTCATCAAATTACAGTGATGTACAAATTTAAACAATTTATGCAAACTTGAATGATTTATATTAAATAGACTGACAAACCAAATTTTTGTGAAGATGAGGAACAACTGCAGCTCTCATGTTGTTGATGGAAGTCTTCTAGATTTTGTCATTGATGTCTAATTCATTTCCATTATGTCCAGAAAATAACATCTGCAAGATTTTAATCTTTTGGAAGTTGACATTTATCTCAGTGTATTATTGGTGAATGTTACATTTGTGCCTTAAAAGAATGTTTAATTAGACAATTGCTGGATATAGTGTCCTATTAATTAATGCCTATTGAAGTGATTATATTATGTAGCTCTTCAGTATTCTAACTGATTTTTATTCAAATGTTTACTTTTTGAGAGATTATTCAGATTTCCAAATATAATTTCAGATATGTCATTTCCTTCTTTCAGTTCTAAGTTCACCCCCATCCTTTACCTGTTTGATTTTAGAATCTTCAACCCTTACTCTTTAATCTTCCACACATCACTACGGTTTTGCGTATTTCCATCAGAGAATAAGTACACACACACACACATATATATATATGTCCTCTTAATTTTCCAGTTATAATGTCCTTTCTCCCATATCTGCAACCACTAAAAGTTTTGATCATTTTTCCTGATCCTATCTCAAGAATCTTCTCTTGGGCACTTTGGAGTGTGTAATTTTCTTTTCTTCTTTTTTAAGATTTATTTATTTATACGTACAAGAGCTGGGGTACAGGCCAGAGTCCAGGGAGGTGAGAGGATTCACCAGAGACAGAGTGGGGAGCAGAACAGGCAGACTGACCAAAACACACTGCT
>JAGFMF010011858.1:1080413-1093735 GCA_019455555.1 Galemys pyrenaicus
TGCTGCGCCATGTGGGTCCCCTCCCTGGCCGGCAGCAGGGATCGAACTCGTGCTGCAGTGGCTGTGGTTTGCTTCATAGTGCGTTGCTTAACCCACTGCGTGACCAAGGAGGCTCTGCAGTGTGTAATTTTCCTTGGGTCTCTGATGCCTAAAAATAGGACATTAGTGACATTTTCTAGTTTTTGGCAATTGGAGCATAGATTAGTCTATGACCAACCACATCCTTCTTAAAATTTGAAATCTCCCTCTGTCTACTATAACAGATTGTTTCTGTAGTCAAAGTTAACTACTAATTGAATATAAGCAATTTCATATAATTATAAGTTTAAAGGAAAACTAATCTTGTTTTTAAAATTTGTTAGTTTTATTACTTCAAACAGAATATTTTATTGACTTTTTTTTCCTATTCTGTCTAAAATATAGACATATAGGAAACTTTCATTTCTGGCCCTCTTCTCAATTAATTTTTTAATCAATTAATTAATTAATCTGTATTTAACATTAATTGTTGTCCCCTTGAATTTCCCACCACCATTTCACCAGTGCACCATCACCTCGGTCCGTTGTGCTCTTTCTGCTTTCATCCCAGTCCCTCTCCCAACCCTCACTCTATATTTATGACTTTGCTGACCTCATCTACTTCTTATGCTTTTCTTCACAGTCTGAATTATTAGTGTCTCCTAAGTATTATCTGGGACATCATTCTTTTAAACCCAAAATTCATCCTTTTAAATGCTTATTTACCTTTGAGTGTTATTTAAGAAACAAAAACTCAATTGTTCAGAAACAAAATGTATTTTCATTAGCTCTCAATTAGTCTGCTACTTTGCTAGGGCTAGTATTAATTCTGTCACAAATATTGACTGTCATTTTTGGTTGGCTCCCTAATCTCTGTTAGCTTTATTTTTTAAAACATCTTTTATTTTTATATTTCATTTGAATGAATCAATAGAACATGGTCAATGATTGTTTTAATGAAATATTTTAGAAAGTGTCAGATTAGTATTTATCTTTTTTCAAAATCAAAATAGTGTATTTTCAATTTACTTCACATTTAAATGAAATGAATCCCATCCAATTTCTAACCAGACCTGATCCTTCTTAGCTCCCAAAGGTGAGATGAAGTGAGCTGAAGTGTGTTCAGGGTTGTGCAGTGTCATTTATATGTGGAATATAGAGAAATCGAACCAAGGGTCAGTCAAAGCTAAATTAATAGCAAACTGAAGAAAGCTGATGTAAGAATTAATAATAGCAGAAAGGATGGGCGGGAAGAACGGAAGAGCAAAGTGGGGAGGGAGTACATGGACTATGGAGATTTGGTGGTGGGCACAGTATGATAACAACAGCTGAAAGGGATCCTGTACTTCCAACACACAGACAGTGTTGTAAAACAATGTTGTCCTAGTAAAATTAAATAATAAAATAAAAACAAATTTGAAAAAAGAAATGACTCACTACTCTGATAAGAATTAGTTATTAATTGGTCAAGTTAAACAGGAGCAATTAAGAGTAACTAGATATTATCAACTCAGTTCAATGCTCAGAAGTGTAGGTTTATAAATCCTAAGAGACAAAACTAAGTTAGATTTAATTGAGCTTTTTATATGACCACTTAAGCAGTTACCTTTCCTAAAGTGTCTGTTTTACAAGTAGAATATGCAACCTGTTATCTTCTAATTTCTTTAATTCCCTCTTCTTTTCTCAGGAGAGAATTCTGTATCATTGAGTATGCTACACCTGGGTGAACATAATCAAATGACTTAGACTTTGGTGTAGGAAGATAAATAACACTGAGCTACAGTAAGGATAGATAATGTCAAAGTTACATTGTAGGATGTGTCTAATTAAAATGTTATAGATAGTTATATTTTTTCTTGTCAAATTTGTGGAACATGTTAAAATTGTTGCCATCTCAAAGTACAGTATAAATGGGCATCATACCAAAGGATATAATTTGTAAATCAAGTATAGTTCCTTTTATTTTTAAAAATTTTTTACCTAATATGCCTAAGATATATATGTGTATGTATAAATATTCACTTGTATGTCCATTTCTAAAGAAAATTTATGTTTTTTATGTGAAATAAAATCTTTTTATATCCTTATATTCTGATAGTCACTAAATACCAGTAGTACTTAAGGGACTGGTATTATTTATATAAACCTCCAAATTGAGTTTTATATTCATTATGTAAACTTTTTTTTTTCCCTCAGAGATGTCTGCTTTAAGTGGGAATAGGGTAAGGAAAATAACATTTAACATATTAGCCATTTGCTTTTCTCTAAATAAAATGTGATAAGACTTTCTTTATTCACTAGAAGTGAACTTTCATTACTGTATATCATTGTATATTCATAAGTACTCCAATTTAGAAACTGCTTAAATTAATTCTATTATTTTAGTGACGAAATAGCTTCATTACAGGTCATTTTCACTTTAAAGGTGATCTTAACAATTGTAAACCAGGGACAATTTGGGGATAAAGTTATCAAATATTTTCTAAAGATCACTTTTAATTTTTCGATAAAATTATTTATTTTTGACAAATTACCCTTGAAAACATAATATAATCATGCTAGTCTCCTGGTATAAATTTCAAGCATACTGTGTGTAATGGAAGACTTTGCTTTTTAGCTATATTTTTTATTTAATTAATGAAAAAATACCAAGAACTTTGTATTCCTCAAGTAGTAATATATTTGCTGTTAATTATTTTAAAAATTGGAAAAGACTATTTTTTTCAAAATTACTCTCATTTTTCTATTTTTGTGTAGTGCCACTTCATATATATCTGGATATATATCTGGATATATATGAAGTATGTGTGCCCATATTTCCATTGTCAAAGAGTACAATCAATCATGTTACTAGAATAAAATGCCCTTATATGTATCTCTAAAATACCTTTTTTATTAATGCCTTTTAGATTTTTTGACATACTTTTTTTTAATCCTGAATATAAAATAATAATTCAGAACCTCTTATGCTGTATATAAAGAAAGAGCATGGAACAGGATTATTATAGTGACTCAGTGATATATTATAAAGAGGAGTATTTCCTGTAGGGTAGTCCAATTACAAAATAGTAAAACAGGAACAAAACACAATAAAGTGTTTTTTCTATTTGTTTCAGTAAGTTTAGCACAGCAGGAACTGTGGCATTTCTCCTGGCTGGTGCATCAGATCTGCAGTTTGAAATGTAACTGCAAATGGGAGTTATTTTAAAGACATCATATATAAGCTAATAACCTTAACCATATAAATGAGATAATTATATAGCATTTAATATATTTAATTTGCTTTTATTGTAATAATTTCATACCTTTGGTTTGAGAAAATAATGTATTCATTTGAAAAGATTAACAAACTTGTAGAAGACATGTAAAAGCTAAACTTTGAATCATTTAAATGCTGCTTTTGCCTGTATTGATTTTTTTTTTTCAGATATCTGTTTACTTCACTATGTTTTGATTAGACAGCCCTGTTCAGTTTACGGAAAATATGTTACTAGTGGCATAAATTAGAAAACACTAACAAACATAAAGAAAAATTGATATGATGATTTAGTACAATTTTTGAAAAATAACCTGAAAACTATTCAGGGTTTTCCTTGGACTATAGCACAAGAGTGAAAACATACTTATTATGTGTGTTTGTGTAAATATAAAACATACATTTATTTAATGGCAACATGTCTAGGTTTTGTAAAGATCAGCCCAGACAAGAAAGATAAGCAGGAGAGTGCATATTCACACTAAAGAAAATAAGACCCCCAAATCAGGGTTCGATCGTGAGACTTGAAAGATATAGCCAGGGGTGTTGATAACACAAATATCTGAGGACTGTATCTGGAACACCCAAAGAACAAAGCATCCTTGAGTAGTAGATACTGCCTCTGACTCTGGCTCCTTGTATTTCTTATACAAATCTGAAGTTCTTCCTGGAGAATAAATGGCCTTGTGCCTGTGTGAAAACACGACTCACGATTCCTGGTTTAGATTGGGGGCATTGAAAAGTGTGCAATGTGGAGCCTGTAATGAGTCAGACAAACTTTTAGTCTGGCCTCTGACATCTTGGCAGTTCTTATTCAGGCAGAAGAAAGATTTGTCTTAATTAAGGCTTATGTTCATATGTTCATAATTAAATAGTTTAAAAAACCTGAAAGAATTCACTAAGAACCAACTGTCAGAATTGTGCTGTATCCAACTACAAATTTATCTGGAAGGCGTTTTACTGCCAAGCTTTTGGAATATGTAGTCTGAACAGCGTGACTCTATGTCTTTACCTCCCAGTCATACCTCAACCCACTGCAATCTGGCTTCTTTACATCATTTATTCTATTAGTGTCCTTTAGAAAGTAAAAACTTAGTTGATTTGCTGATGTATTTGACTTGATTAATTTGTTATTTATCATTGATATCCTGTTTATTTCTAGAAGAAATTAAGGGAATTTTTAAAAATTATGAATACTTGAAGATAAAACAGTGCTTGTCAATAAAAAAAAATCACCCATCGCTATTTTAAACAAAAGTAAGAGTAAGAAATTAACAATGATAAAAAAAAAAATGGGGGCCTCCCTGGTGGCACAGTGGGTTAAGCAACGCACTACCAAGCAAACCACAGCCACTGCAGCTTGAGTTGGATCCCTGCTGCCAGCCAGGGAGGGGACCCACATGGTGCAGCACACCTCTCCTGCCTTGCCCGCTGCTCCCCTTAGCAGTGTGTTTTGGTCAGTCTGCCTGTTCTGCTCCCCACTCTGTCTCTGGTGAATCCTCTCACCTCCCTGGACTCTGGCCTGTACCCCAGCTCTTGTATGCATAAATAAATAAATCTTTAAAAAAAATGACTGATAGTGCAAATTTGCTGTACATGGTTGAACATTCAGTGAGTGAGAGGAAGAAAACCTGAAAGTATCACAGAATGCAGTAGAAAAGGAAAATGAAATAGAAAAGACTGGTCATTTGCTCTGCCTTAGACATCACAGGCTTTTTTCCCCTCTTTATTCACTTCTTTCAGTTACCATGTCAGGGGGCACTTCCCTTGACTACTATTTAAAAGTAATCTAATTTACATCATTTTTCCATTTCATTCGTAATTTATTTTTTCCAAAAATCTTTTAACTAGCTAGTATACTATTAATCTTACTTGTTTGTCTTCAGTGCATCTCTCAATGGGAATTCTGTGAAGGCAGGAGGTTTTCTGTGTTTGTTTACTCTACATCCCAAATGTACAGATATGCTCACAGGACATGGCAAGTGCTTAGTATTTGCTGAATGACTTGATGAATTTTGTAATTACATTTGCCACATAAATTCAAAGATAAGGGCATAGATGGATTGTAGTGTAGAGAACACTGGACCTACTGATGTACAAAGATAAAATTAAGATGTGAAAATGAGTCTAAAATGAGACAAAGAAGAGACAGCAGAGGACTCTTGAAGAACTTCACTATTTAACAATTATTTAGGAAAAGAATGGGGAAAACAAAAACAAAGGAGACAGGGAGATGGCTAAATAGATAATGGGGAAATACAGTGTTTTGAAAGCGATGAAAGAATATTTTGTGATGGTGAGGTTAGCCAACTTTTTTTGAATGCATCTGGAAAATGAAATGAGAGAACATCTGAAAAAAAATATTTTCTGGATTAAGTGGTATGGACCAGTCACTTAATTCTATGAGCTGTATTTGTGGAGAAATATGAACAGAAACTAGGGCGGAATAGATGGTGGAATGAATTGTTAAATTAATGAACAGAAAAGAAATGTGAGACAGTTGGTGTAGACCACAAAGTTTTTAGGACTTTGTTAGCTGTGCAAATGAAGAGGGAAATGTAGGATTCAGAGAAGAATTCTGTCTAATAGATTGGAAATAATTAGATGCTAATAGGGGTGTTCCCCAAAATAAAAGAAGATGTACAAATTAAAGAGACGGTAAGAGATGGAAAGCATTTGTATTTGTGGGGTTGCTCCTTTATGCTGGTCAAAAATCTTAGGATGGTATGAGATAGAAAATACTGTGGTTGTTAGAAATTGGTTTAGAGAAGTGGTATAGCACCCTTATGGAATACACCTTATTGAAATAACTTTTAAAAATATGTTTATTTAATTCTTGTGACCATCCTATGTTGTAGGTATTATTAGTACTTAAATTTGAAGTATTATTCTTATCTTAATTTTATTCTTAAAAATGTCTAAGATTATGCTAATGATATATAGCAAATCTGGGATTCCTGACCATTTGGAAGTTAAATTCTGGTGTCTTCATTTAGTCACTTGGCAGCACAGAGTATACCAGGGGTGTTGAGCAACATGGAGCCTAAGAATGGGGTGGAAGAGCAAGCAAACCAGGAGGCTAGCTTATTCACATTGGAAGAGTGGATGTTTGAATTAGTAAATCAGAAGAAAGGCACTTTTAAGGTGACAACACAATTGTAGTCTGGGCACATGAACTTTTACTTTCACTTGTTCTCCTCCAATAGAACGATTCAACGCTACAGGTATAAAATATTTCAGTCACACTTGCTGAGGATTATGTTTTTCATGTGTCATTTTTGAAACATAGGATTTTTGATAAGTCATTGAGAGACCCTAGTGATTTCTATGGATTTTTAAGAAACTGGATTAAAGTATTCTTAGTGAAAACACCATAGGAGGGCATCTTGAGGTAACAATCTCAAGAAATGGGTCAGGCTGGGATAAAGAGCAAAAATCACAGAGTAGCAACACTGTTTATTTCATGTTATGATGGGTCACATAGTTTGTACTTCACCTTCGTGATTTCCAATAACTAGCATGGATTTTTGGAAGGTGATTTTTATTTTTTTAGAGAGAACTTATTCATGCAGTATAAATTTGCCTCTAGTAATTGTTAACCCATACTTAGTGACTTCCTTGAAAATACGATGACTGATTACACAAAGCAGAGCCACATTAAATTGCAAGACTAGAATAATCATGAGTGTTTCTTAACAGGTACTGAAGCTACTCAACTTCGTGGGAACTTGTTATTTTTAGTTGATGTTATGTGACATTGTGTAGAACCTCTGTGACATCTTATGGGTGAGGAAGGGTTTACCAGTTGGTAAGGAATGTGAGGTCCCAGGCCCACTTTGACATCGAACAGGTGGCATGTTTGAGGACTCTAAAGAAGGTACTGTAGATGTGGCTTGGTGGAGGAAGATGAGTTCTTTTAGGAAAACTGTTGACCATGGAAATGAATGTGAATTTTACTTAACTATAATAAGCATGTGCAAATTTTTAATTTCTACTGTTGTTTTGTAGATAGAAAATTAAGATTCAGAAGTGTTCAATAATTTGCAGATGGGAACTCTCTTAAGTGACAGAACTGGGACTTACAATCTTGTCTGCCTGACACCAGAGTCTGTTCTTTTTCTAATTACCACCTGTTAGTTCCTAGTATATAATGGATAACTTAGCAAAGGTTTTGGAATATATATGGACTACATGGTTTGTACATGAAAAATTAATCACTGAAGCAAATACATCTTAAGCTCTTTAGAGGTGTTATTTAATAAATTATTACAATAGCATAAAACTTTATTGAAGTTTGTTTTTGAATATTATGGATGGATTATCTTATTTTTCAATAATAACCTCATGAGTTTGGCACTATTTTTTATACCCATTTTATTTAATTTTTAAAAAGATTTATTTATTTATGCATACAAGAGCTAGGGTGCAGTCCAGAAATAGAGGGGGTGGGAGGATGAGAAGATTCACCAGAGACAGTATAGGGAGAAGAACAGGCAGACTGACCAAAATACACTGCTAAAGAGAGCAGCAGGTGAGGCAGAAGAGATCTACTGCGCCATGTCGGTCCCCTCCCTGGCTGGGGATCAAATGTATGCTGCTGTGCGGAGGATGATTCATACTGCAGTGCTCAACCTGCTGAGCCACCAGGGAGGCCCTTATACCCATTTTATATTTGAAGAGAATGAAATTTAAATGGATCAAGAAACTTGCCCATGGCCATACACTAAATAACCAGTGAATCATAATAGTGAAAACTATTTCACTATATTCTTGAGTGCCACTGAGAAATCTGTTAAACCATCATTTATTAATTAGCCTAGCTTGTAGTTATCCTATGTGTGGTTAGATAATAATGATAATAAAATAAAAATATTGTGTAATTCACTTTTCAGTGATATTTTCCAAGAAAATTGTAGAGAGACTATTCAGAAATCTCAATGGGGAGAAAAATTCTGGACAAGTAGATAATGGAGAAGAGAATCCTACAATAAATGCAAATCAGAACTACGTCTATTAGAGTGATGATCAAATAATGATTTTAGAACTGTATATTAAATTACTGAACAAATATTGAATATATAAGTATTAGGGGATTGATTGTTTGTAGTTAACCAGGATTAATAAATTTCTGTCTGAAACTTAACTCTTCCTCTGAACTTGTGGAAACCTAGTTAGACCCTGAAAGTTATTTGTTTTGGTTGATAGAAGTCTATGATATTCCAAATAAAAGACTTTCTAGTAACTATTAACCTTGCATATATAAGGGAAATGGTATTTATCAGAAGGTTATCATAAGTCTTAAGATGCAAATAGGACTTGATTATTTCAAAAGCAAAATTAGATTATAAAAAGCAGTGGTTCCATTATAAAGGTCTCATCTTTTTTTAGATCTAAAAAATGACAAAATTCTACTAATCTCTCTATGCTTGACTTAGCACAGAGATAAATGTTAGCTAATATAACCAATATGCCCAGTCCACTTCTTATCAGCTTGGCTAGTATCATAAAGAGGTGAATTGGAAAAGTTAGGCTCTGCTTACAGCTTGGGAAGCCATTCAGAACTTGGGATGCACGGCATGTAAAATATACACCTCTAAGTCAGGTTTTCTTATGATGTTATTCAGCAATACAGTTCCATTTTAGTGTATTCTCTCTTCAGTATTTGTTGCTAAAAAAGAACATGTGGGAATGTATGTGACTATCCTTTTGGCCAAATGTTCAACTTTTCCTTCTGTGACTTTGCAGGTAGTAGTCTGTAGGTGTAACAGATCTCCCTTCTTAAATGAATGTCCTTAAACTTTTAAAATTGTTTGTAAAAATATGTCTGGTATCTTTTTTTTATCCCAAAGGGTTGCCTTGATTTTGACTGTGTGCATGATTTTCACTGAAGCGTGTATATATGTGCATATATATACTTTGTATGACTTCTAATGTATAGTAATAATTTCAGAGGAGGAACGAGAAAGCAGCAAGATAAATGTATTAAATTTTTGTATTATTGCAGTTTTTAAAAGATAAGACTCTGTTGTTCAATATAAACTAGTAATTTGATCATAACTTGATATTCATTTGTACTGCTGTAGTCAACAGATAAATGGACAATGAACACAGAGATCTCTTTTCATAAGACATGTAGTTTTTCCAAGGGTTATTGCTATGCTGTGTATATTTAGATAGACGCTTCCCCTTGTATAATCAGCTGGCTGCTTCTCATTTTACTGTATAACATTCCTTCTCTAAGGTAGTATAATACTGTTACCAAGGGAACAGCTTATGACCGATACTTACAGTAGTACCACAAATTAATTTCACAGTTATCAGGATATAGGGTGATAACAGTAACGTGAGCTACTGTGAAATTACCATTGTTCCCATGGAGTTACAGTGTAATTATTACTTTTGTGGTAACTAAGCAAACAATTCATATCATTGCTGCTAGATTTTTGTTCTTTTTCACTCTATTTCTCTGATGCACGCTCCTTCTCTTTCGGCCTTCCTCTTCCCTTCCAATGTTTCCCTTGTTTGTTGGTTTGGAATCTCCCTGACACCTTTTTCATAAGTAACAGTGTCAAGTAATTTTTATATTAAGAAAGAAAGGGTTTAATGAATTGGGGTGAAGACTTATCACACATATAGTTAACGGATAATTATAATACATGTTTGCAAAATATAAAAATATATCCATAATTATATTCACTAACATCAGAAATACATAAAGGCTAAAACATATTTTCTAGTATATTGAAATAATATATTCAATATGCAGCGAGTGTGGAATGATAAATTTGAAATCATTTTCATAGAAAATTAAATCTATATGTAGAATAGAGGTATTCATATCATGTGATCAAAAGAAAGCAGATAAGCAAATGATACTTAACATATTCTTTTGACTTGAAACAAACAAAATAACTTCCTTAATTCTCAAAAATTCCACCTATAAAGTAGGGGTTCAATAATATCTACCAAGTAGAATTAATATATACATTAAATGAGATGTGTGAAAATAAATTTTATATTGCCCAGTACAAATATTGTTTTAAGATATTACCATAAATGCTATGTCTCAATGGGACTTAATGGTCTTGTTTGTATGAGAAGATTTATAGGAAGACTTCAAAATAACAACAGTAAATGGATTTGTTTTTATTGCATTTTTTTAAGAATAAGAAATAAAATAATGAATGAATGAACGATGATGAATACATTGTAAGTTTCCTTCACTTGGTGAATATCTTTTTATAAAGGATATGTAATTATAAACTTTGCTCCCCTGTATTTTTCCGCTATCCATTTTGAAGTTTTCTAAGACTGTTAATTAAGAAAAAGAAGATTTCAGTTTTCTGCTTATCTTTTTAATCATCACTATATTGTCTTAATGACATTTATGTATATTGTGATATTATAGAAACTTAGTTTCATTGTTGGTACAGTGGAGTTGCTGCTGCTGAAATGCTGTAAGAACTAATTGAGAAAATATATACATAAAATAATTGGCACAAGGAAGGTCTGGTGCAAACAAAAGAGTTCGGTAACAGTCTTTCTCTTTGGAAGCTGAGCAAGGACATATGGTTAAAATGATGTCAGAGCAGTCCCTATGATTAAGGTCTTCCATAATAGTCTGTCTTGTCTCTAATGGGCATACAGCAATTGAGAATTGAAATATCTTACTCAATAGTACACTATGACAATGCATAACAAAGGTTAGTAGAGGAGGGTTTTTTCTTTTTTTCTTTAGAGCTATTAAGCTTTTAATTATACATTTTTTAAAATTGGTTTCTGAAACCCAAAATATTTATGACTGCTGTGCTTTTCTTTTCCCATTACTAACTCATTCTCTGTATCCTTGCTTCTTGTTCTCCTGCTCCCCAAATCAAAACAACACAAAGGATGTAGTAAAATATTGGTGTAACTGAGCACATTTAAATTCCCTTTTAGTTATGGAATAGCTTTAGACAAGTCTATAAAGTATCTGTTTTCTTCTTGTCCAGAAATGTGGTGTAAAAATTGGGATGAAATAGCTTAGTTCATTCACTATCATTTAAGTATTCTTTTTCTCAAAAGAAAGAAGATTTTGATATAGTAAAAGAACTACCTAGGACCACCTGATACATGAGCTTACCGTGATGTAGCTACTAGCTTTAAACAGCTTCTCGGTAAGCTTTCTGCATTATGGCAAATGCAAATTTCTCACTCCTTCAAAAATGTTTAGCGCAGCTATACTATAAATATACACTAGACCATAAAACTTGTTACAGTACTGCTAATGTTATAGTCACAAAAGCAGATTATTATGTTTTCCAAGTTAAATAGAGGTTTCAATTTTGTAAAGATGTTTTTCCTTCCTGAATAATAAAGTGAATCTAGTAGTTCTTAACTGGGAGGTGGGTGTTATTACCACTCAGGGGACATTTGGAAATGTGAGAAGGGATTTTTTGTGGTCATCTTCATATGTGGGTGCTTGGCCTTTGACAGAAGATCAGAGAGTCCTGGCATACCATCTAAAGTGAGTTATTTTTAAAAATTGGGAATGATGCCTCTTGAGTTACTGGGTATTAGTGATCCATTGTATTGTGGGTAATTGATATTTATTTATATGGTATAATAAACTCTTATTTAGATATACTTTGGATGACCCAGATACCTGTTTTCTGATTGAATGAATAGATATTAATAAAGAAGTTATAAGCGCAATAGGGTAAGTTATCTATAAAATATATAATTTAGTAGATAACTGGGAACCTATGTTTTGATTGCAGTTCATACTAAACCAAAGGGCATATTACCATGTACTAATTTTAGGTAGTCATGCCTCTAAGTGTGATTTTCAATTTTTTTTTCCTGATTAAATAGAATGTATTCTGTAGTAGTTCTTCTTTTTCCAGTGTTAGAGACATTACATGAGCTTGATCTCTTGAAGAATTCCAGAGAAGAGTGGAGAAACAATATCCCAATGATAGGAGAACACAGAAAATAACAACACTTTTTACTTTCCTAGCATATGTTGTTATCCATATTTTACAGAAAAATGGAATGTATTCAGGCAATTTCTCTGAAACAAATGTCAAAAAATAAGAGAACCATATAAATCACATTATTCAAGAATATTCTGTGCCCTCCATGGAAACATTGTTTGATAGCCATTCTTATTTGATGCACAGATATTTTAGAAAATCAGTTCTATCCAGGGTCTCTGATGGGGAGTCCTCACTGGCCTTGTACCATATTTTTAAATGTAATTGATAAAGAACTTTGAGACGCTAAAATACTAGTATCATTGTTCTCCTTATACAAGAGTCATGAGGAACTTCCAGTAGCAAATTTTATGGTTTTTTAAATTATTATTGTTAATTATATTTGACATCATTTGTATTCCCCAGGGAGTACCCACCACCATTCCACCCGTGCACCATCACCTCAGTCCCTTGTGCACTTTCTGCCCTCATCTCCGTTTGTGCCCTCCCCTCATTCACCTCCCTTCATTGTCTCTTTGGGTTATCTTGGCTTTTTGGTCTTGTTGAGTTTTTGTTTGCTTTTGGTTATAATTGCCCAATTCCTTGAGCTTATTCTTTGTTGTTGCTGCTGTTCCTTCATATTCCTCCTAATAGTGAAGCCATCTGATATTATTCTCTTGCCTTCTGACTTGTTTCACTGAGTATAATTCCTTCTGGTTCCATCCATGTTTCTATAAATGTCCCTAGTTTCTCATTTTTTTTATATATAAATTTTTAAAAATATACATATATTTGACATCAATGGTAATCCCCATGTATTCCCCATCACCATCCCACCAGTGCACCATCACCTCCGTCCCCCGTGCTCCCGTCTGCCCTCAACCCTTCCCCTCTCCCCTCCCCACCAAGTGTCCCCAGTTTGTCCTTCTCTTTTCATTTTTGGTTTTTGTGTCTTTATTGTTATTATTATTATTATTCCTTTTCTTGATCCTTAATTGGTTCCCTTATATTCCTCCTAGGGGAGGAACCATCTGGTATTTTTATTTTGCCTTCTGACTTACTTCGCTGAGCATAATCCCTTCCAGTTCCATCCA
>JAGFMF010011858.1:1094010-1126371 GCA_019455555.1 Galemys pyrenaicus
CCATTCTCACTGGTGTGAGGTGGTATCTCATAGTGGTTTTGATTTGCATTTCTCTGATGACAAGAGAAGTTGAGCACTTTTTCATATGCCTGTTGGCCAGCAAATTTTATGTTTAAAAAGAGTATAATCCTAAAGTCAGCTGGGCCTATGAGTAGTGTCTGTTTAGCAGAGACCAATTTTGAGACAGAATTTATTATTTTTCTCTATTACTAGAAAGTGTTCACTTTCACAGATTGTTAGTTAACAGTGCAAAAATCACTGCAGGTTTTCCAAAGGGGGTGAAGGAAACATTTATAATGTGGGTTCCAACTTCCTGTTACTGTGGATCCTTGGAAGACTTGTCTCTGCTCCAAAGGTGCTGCTTGTCTCCAACACACACCCTCACATGCTGTTAAGTGAGGTTCTGCCCTGTTCTTCGACTTGCTTTTCTCCTTTGCAATCTTGAAGGTCCCCTCCTTTGTTTTGACAGCTATCCATTTCCAAGTCTATCAGAGACTTAAAGAAGTACATAAACTAATCATCTTATGCTAAAATTTTCTTGCTGATAACTGGTAAAGATCAGCTATGCTTGTAGTGTGTTGATTTGGGAAAAGGAGTCAAGTAATTGGGGAGATGGATTCCTTTGGGAGGTATATCTGAGAAGACATTATGTTAAACTTAATTTTGTTGTTCACCTATTGCTTTTCTGGTGAAATGAGAAAAAAGGAACTCAGACTAGCATGAAAAACATGGACTAAGAGAAGGAAGGGTGGGAGGTGAGAAAAAGTGTAGAAAAAAATGAGGCTATTTAAAATTTTGCTTAACATGTATAATAGAGACAATATGATTTATCTTCTGGGAGGAAAATATCTGAAATTCATATTCATAAAACTGTTTTTTCAGAAATTAAATTATTAGGACTTACCACACAGGTTTTTACATCCTAGTGATCAGTATAAGTTGTGAGTAATAGCTTATCATTTAGTATTAAAAAAGAAAGAAATGCTGTTTAATGATGGATTTCTCAGTACTGTAGAAGCCATTTAAACCACATCTTAGATAAGTCATTGCAGAGGGAGGCTCAGCTCATAGGGTGCAGGTATATTAGTTTCTGAAATATAGCATATAGCTAGCACTTTCACAGTCTTGATACTGAATAGTTAGCAGATTAATTGTAATATCTCAAAACAAGACTGTTAATTGAACCTTTGTCAGATCACTATGAGTTTGTTATTAAGTGAAAGTACCAATATGTCCCTCCAATGTAGGTCATTTTTTGTGTTGATTGAAGAGAACCAAGATCAAACCACAGGATTTTGTGTTCAGCTTCAGAAGAGAGCTTGTGATTTTGCCTTTGCCTCAGCCCTGGATGAGACTCCAAGGAAGTTGCTTTTTATCCTTTGCTACCTGATCATTCTTGGGGAAATCATGTTATATTCTATAGACTTGTATATTCCATAATATTTTTCCATACTTAATAACAGTGTATCAAGTAATTTTGCTGCATGAAAAAGTATATTTAAACTCAGTGACCTATTGTAGTGATTTACGGTTACTTGTAGTGAATTTGGCTGGGTTTAGCTGGATAGTTCTGTTGGTCTTGCTTGGCCTCACTCATATGGTTATAGTTGTATGCGAGAACACTCAGCTGATGCTGCATTGACCAACATGGTCTTACGTGGCTGGCATTTGGGGTAGGCTCACAACTGTGATGTGTTTGTTCTCCTCTATATGACCTCTCATCCTCCAGGGGGATTCTGCTACTTTCCCACATTGCATCTCATCCTTATATTAGAGCATAGCAGTTGGAGTCTAAGAGCAAGAGTGAAATCTGACAGGCCTCTATATCCTGGGAATAGAACAGCATCACTTCTGCTGGAAGTCATAAAAATCAAGATTTAAAGAGAAAGGAAACAATTATATATTTAAGTGGAAGAAATGGCATGTACATGCCAGAGGTTGGAGGGATTCTTGTTACTCTCTGAAAGAAAATCTACCATGTATTACATTGTATTGCAATTATTATTGCAACCTATTATTGCCTATTTCCCCAATATACTTTAATTTCCCTAGGGGACTATTATTATTGAACATTGTCTCTCAGATGTGTGCAAGTAGGTAACCAGTGATGGTCAGTGGTAAAATGGACTCTGTGCATATGCTATCGGGAATAATATCTGTTCATACATATTGTTCTTTTAGTATTTACATACGAATACCTCCTATTTTTGAAAAAGAACATTTTGGGAACTATTAATTCTACTTTATAAAGTACTCTTATTACCATAGCTCTATTCAACTGAACTTCTATTTGTTCAAAATTTCCCCTAAGACTTAGCGTTTTTTTAAAGTGGGGGAACATCATAAAAATTGCAGAAGGATCATTATTTCGAATTTTATGTCTTAGACTTGCGGTCGTAGCCAAGAATTGTTCTGTAAAGTGTTTACTACTTCTCTGCCTGAGGGTAAGTTGAATCTAGTAAACAGACTGCTTTCTTTTTCTTCATGTATTACAGAGTAGCAGGGCAACCTTGCCATGGAAGACTGCACTATTCTAAATGAAGACTAGGAATGAAGGTTGACAATTTAAGCCTGAAGTTTTGATAAAGCCTCTTGAAACTTCTTTCTTTCAAAGCATTGTCATTATGATGTATTTCACTATTTAGGATGAAATGCTCACTTATTTCATTTCACTCTAGATATAAGTGAAATTATGGCTTATTAAGTTATTCTTTCAAATATTTTCATTGCCTATATGAAATATCCCATTGGGAAATCTGTGAAATGAGAAGGGGAGGTTTTATTTTCTTTCTGAATCCAGGTATTATTTGTGTGCATATACAACTTTAAATTTTTAGCAGTATTTTCTGTAATTGAACAGAATGTTCAACTTTCTCATTATTATTGTATGGAGAATGCAAGGTGGCATGAATATTTTAAGGACTATTCTGAAGTTCACAGTGACCTGTGTATTTTCTCCCCAAGGCCAGGGAAGTAAAGCAGAAAAAATGAAGCTGTGATTAAGTAGTCTAAGTTAGGAACTTTTATGCAAAAAGAGAACAATTTATACAATTTTCTACCTCAGTAGATATACCAGCAGTTACTTTATACTTCCATCCAAATTTTTGCAGGTATATGCTATAATTTAATCTAAACCTTTGCAAATTTTTACTGTTTTTAAATTTAAACAAAATAAGTGATAACTGTTTGTTGCCAAGATAGTGTAAATTAACTCATTGGTCTCAGAATGTGTAAATTAATAGTATCCCTCAGAAATCACACTCTTCAGTCTGTAAAGAGTGGTATTATTAAGGTGTAAACTTAAGGTTTCTACTTTAACTTTCAGAGAACAACTCTTAAAATGACTAATACTAATATCTTCTCAGGTAGGGCCCTTATCTTGTATGTGAGCACACTTCCAGAATAAGGAGGATGAATATTTAATGGATGCTACTTTGGTTTAAAATAAGATAATCTCTGACAGATGGTGGGTTTAAATGAGAACATTACAGTAATTCAGAGTGGACTGAGCACATTTTATCTTTATGCTTTATAAAAAAAAATCATTTACAAGGGTGATGTCTAGAAATGAAGGCTAATTACAAGTCACAAATGTACACATTTTCATATGTCACCTTTTTTTAACATTTGTACGTTAAGAGAAGGAATGGATTTACATAGACATCATTAATTTTAGACACATACTGTCAAATTTGTTAGAATTGGTAAAGAAATGGTTACTAAACAACACATAAATGGAAAAGAGGATTTTAATTTTTTTCCTTTGTTCCTTTTTGAATAATAAGACTGGAATGCCATTTTACTTCTACAGTTGTTTTAAATTAAGTATTTTGGTAGAAATGTTGTCTTTTTTATTATTATTTTAATTTGACCGAGGCATATTGTTGACCTAAGATTTAAAGGCCAAATTGGGCACACATTATTTAAGTCAGGAGGCAGTGACCTATAAGGAAAGGTCATCTTTCCCTTTCAACGAGCATAAAGATCTATTAATAAACACGGAAGTATCTGATGTGCTTGAAACTTGCTGCATATTTACGTTCTCTCCATGTTTAGAGAATTGCTATAAAAACATATGGCATGAGAGACTTTTGATGGATGGGTGTCATTGCCCAAATGAAAGCTTTGAATCACAAATGTGTATGTAAGTAGTTATTTTCTTCCATTTGTAAAATACTACTCTAAATAAATATTCAAATTGAATAATATGTATAGCATAAAACAATGGCCTAAACTACTTCATGTTATACTAGTCGAGGAAATGGATCTTTCTTATATTCAGGAAAGTCTCTTAAAATACAGTATGTGTTATCAAAATGACCAACAAAATATGCATGACCTTTATATCAAATGTTTTGTGAAATTTATGACTTTGAAGCTTTTGGGAAAGAAAAATCTGTATTCTACTGCTCTGTTTTTTTCTGTCTACAAATTAAAGTGACTTAGCTATATTCACATTTAATGATATTACTAAATAAGATGTAAAGCTAGTAACAAAATTAATAAATGCATTTGTGTTTACTAAAATCAGAGCACCATGAAATTATAAACTATCATCTTTTACAAATAGCTTCTTGCCTCTCTTACTTTTAAGCATAATCGTAGATTATTTTCTGACATAAAAGTTTCCAACAAAAAGTTATTTTCCCAGTTTCTGTTGTTAAAATGCCTGTGAGCATACATTTTTTTGTATTAACTACTTTTGTTGGTATGTACTAACACTACAGAAATTGGAGTCATTAAAAAATTAATATGATGATCCTTAAAATCATAGCATACTAATAATCATGCCAGTTTGGATGACATGCATGCTTCTAGTCAGGGTGATAATTAGAATTACTCATATGTTTTTCACTGATGTAGCTGGGATGGATGTTCAGAAAGAAAAGCAAAGGGACATGTGGTATGGAACATAAACAATCTATGAGAGAAAGAGAGAGTGAGAGCTTATCCCTAGTGGTTTTGTGAGGAGTAAGAAATATTATAGTGTCTTCTTCCTTAGTGAATCCATAGCCTGTTATATTAGATTATAAACACACACTGTGTGCTTCATTTCTTGAAGACAATGGCTTTATATTGTAAAACTGTGTATGTTTTGATTTTTCTTAAAACAGTTACAAACTTAAATATACTCTCTTGTCTGTGTGTCCTTCTCTTCTAAAGAGCTACTTTACAATTCTATAGCTTTTTGCCAGAGAGACTTTGTTAATGAATGTATATCTATTCTTTCCACGCAGTATAAAATACTGAGAAATTGCTTTTATTTATACACAAATAGTAATTAAAAAAAAAAGCATGGCATATGACTAAGGAAACGTCACTGCTTGTAGAGAATGGTCACAGGGAATTGAAAGGTCTTTAGTTTGGTTTTATTTAGTTTTCCTCCTGTACTGAACATATGAAATCTTTAGGAATAGAAATTCAAATGAGATCTGTATTGCAAATCAGGTTGGTTATACCACATAGGACTGATATATATCATATACCATAATGTGACTCATGTCTCTTGCAAACCCATACTACTATGACTAACAAAAACATGTGAGACTAATGTTAGTTCTACTCCTTAAGCCACACTATATTTGTTTCTACTCTAAACTTGCTTCTCCTGAGATACCTTTTCTTGCCATGGGAAGCATAATTTTATTAGAAGTACGAGCCATTGTAGGGAAAATCTGATACTTCCTATTATGACAATATGGTGTCAGGCTAGGGATTCAGGATAAAGTACTGATCTTAAAAGAGATATGACATTAAATGGAACAAGTTGTAATTTGAATCCACTATGTGTCTCCCCAAACGTTATGACTTCCAATAAATGCTGCTTTCTTATTGTTGTCTGAAAATCAAATAACAATGTGCTGTTTCCCTCATTTGTAAATACCATCTCTGGGGTAACAACTCTTCATCCTACCTCCCCATCCCACCAACCCCTCATAAAGAAAGCACTTCTTATCTTCTATGTTTTGTACCATCTTATATAAAAATATTTTTAAAGAGGATGATCAATGCATGGCCATATAGCTGGGCTATGAAGTTCCTTCTGTTATGAAGGAATCATGACATTTATTGTCCTGACTATATTCAGTCATATTATTTTCAAATTCATGTTGTTACTCTGTTTTATGTTTCCAGCCTTGATTCTATAATTATGATGAAGAGAATGTTTGAGAGATGGAGATTACCACATCTATACTATTTAACATTTTGTATTTCCCATCTTTACCCTTTACTCTTAGAATTCTCCACTGTATGCCATATCATTGCCCATTTTTCTAGGATGGTGACTTCACTAAGTTGAGTTACATTTTGTTTTGTTTATTGGTCACAAAGAAGCATGACAACACCCTAATGGTATTGCTAACTGATGTTCAGGGAATATTTTTGCAGCATTCATTCATTCATTCAAATGCAGAAAAGAAGTTGGGTCATTTAATTCTATTTTCCACATGTAGAAAAGGAAAGTAGCTCAAGGGTGGCACAAGGGTTTGGGTTGCAGCACTGTGAAGCTATCTGCAGCCAGTGCAAAATGAGTTTGATCCCTGGCCAGGGAGCTGACCCTCACGGCGTAGCAGACTTCTGTCTCGCCCACTGCTCCCCTCAGCAGTGTAGATCAGTTCCTCACTCTGACTCTGGTGAGCCCTCTCATCCCCTGTACCTCTGGCCTATACCCCAGTTCTTGTATGCATAAATGAATAAATATGAATAAAAAGGAAAGTAGTTTACTTTATAAATGATTTAAGACACTTGATTGGTGAGTGTATGTATAATATTAGCTATGATTTTGTGACCTATTTCTGGTCCTTGACTTTGTTTATCCTGGGCTTTTTTTTTTTTTTTTTAAAGTTTCAACTGTAAGTAGGCAACTGAACAGGGTTGGAAGAAAAGTGTATATTTAGAAGTGGCCTCAGCATGTGGGTTGTTCCCAAAGCTGATGTTCTATCTGAAGACAGTCAAGTTGTAATTGTGGTAGGCTTCTATTTTCTAGGAGAGAGGTGACTGCTAGGGATGTAGACCCCCGGTAGAGTATGTGCCATGCAAGCTGGAGTGATTATGGATTCCTTGTGTTGTTAACCTCAGCAAATATTTGGTGCAACAAAAGGAAAATAAGGTGTTAGTTTGAAAAGAAAAGCGACCTATAAAAAAAAAATAAGGAATACAGAAGAAAAAGAGTTTTGAGTACAACTCATAGGAATCAGTCAGTATAAACAGTGCAACCTATTTAGACTTTTATTGCATGCAGTGTGTTAATTGTGCTTTTATTAGTGTTACAGGATGAGGAAGAAAAAAAGCAGAAAAGACTGACTGAAAAAAGGGTAGTGATAGCTATATGCAATGGAATAGTACTCAGGTATGAAAAGTAATAAAACCTTGCCATTGTCAACATGTATTGAACTGGAGGGATTATCCTATGCAGCATAAATCAGGAGGTGAAAGTCAAATATTAGATGATTTTGCTCATATGTGGGATAAAAAGAAACAAGACAAAGGATCAGATGAAACAGTCAAACCACCAAACCCTAGAATTCTGACTCCAGGAGGGTGGAGAGTAGGGGCACAAGGACTTGGTTAAAGATTATTAGCACTGTTGGTGGGTGTGCTGTGGTAATGTTCATACAAAGTAACCCATACCCCTAATCATATATAGTGTTTAATTCAATTTTATCCCAATAAAATAGTAAAATTAATAAAATAATATATGTAAAATTGTAAGTATTTGAAAAGTGGATAGTATTCAGCAAATATACTGGTGATTAACCACATTAAGAGGTGTTATTATTGATACAGAAAAAATGAGAGTTGATTTCTTAAAAGCATTGATGTAATTTTTAGGCTTTATTTATATGAGAAGCAAGCAATATTTTGTCATTGTGATGAAAAGAATTTCTTTGAACCATGTGAGAAATGTTACAGATGCTCATGGGTACTCACTGGTCTCTATAATGCCATCATTAGGATATAGCCAATGGAGACCATTTGTGGTATGATTCAGGTTTTGGTATAAATCTTTCTCTTTCAGAATTTGTAGGGTGTTTTCCTGCTTTAATCAAGACTCCAGCTGTAAAAGAAATGCTTAGTGATGTTGAAGGGATAGCTCAATGTAAATAAAAATGCAATATATATGTTATTCAGTAAGTTCTAAAAATGTTTTTATGGAGACATATAAGGATAGATCAACAAATTAACACATCCCCAGTAGTGTCTCAGAAATAGCAAAGCTTTTACTCTAAATATGAACTAATTATACATTTCCAATATTGTGAAAAGCCTCTTGTCTTAAAATCATAATTTTTACTGAAGTACATACTAAAAACACTGTTACTAGTTTTTATTCACCATTAAATGTGGCCACATCATCCGTAAAATGTGGCTATAGTATACAGTAATTTCATTTAATAGATCAAAATAGAAGTCTGATGGAGATACAGGTGGAGATTTAGCCATACTAGCACAGCTAGTTCTGCTACACCATGAATAATACAGCTTGTTTTCCAGTTTCTGTTACTGTGCTCCAAGTAGATTGGTCCATTAGCTGCTGTGAGAGATGGGTGGTCATGCTGCCGTCATTGTCATTCTAGACACTATTATGCGTCTAGAAAGATGCTTTTTATTTCTTCATTCTCATATTATGTTGAAGGTATAATCATACAGCCCCATTTTCTTTACTTTTTTTTCCTGTTTTTAAAGATCTGTGATACTGTTTTTACCTGAATTGCATCAGGCATCTTTAGTTTTATTAACATGTCAGTGAAATTATTCTGAAAACTGAGGAACCAATTTTTTAAAGCTGAAGATACAGAGACCCATGCAATACAATTTATAGTAATTCTTCATTTGCAATTTGACAAGTTGTATGTTTCCATCTGGCTTCTTTTCAGTTAAAAGACAGGACAGAATGAGGTTTTGTGGAGTACTACTTGCTTGGTAGAACTTAGAATATACCACCTTCTGAGTTGACAGCTGTTGCAGTATGTTCAAGAAGTATCCATGATTTCTTCCCTGTGGCGTCACCAGGTGCTACAATGCCTAGAGGAGTTAAATGTGGCACTAACTTTTACAGATGTCTCCATTGTTACCCACATGTAAGAAATCTTTTGATTAAAACTTTGGGCAAACAGCAAATCAGTAATTAAACTCAGCAATATGTTATTGTGCATCAATTCTGTTTTACTTTTGTTCCTTTGGTCATAAAGTTTAAACAAAAATAGAAAACTTCAGTGAATGGTCGACTCTATTTCCTTTAAGAATACAATACCAAAGTTGCTATTACATCATTTATTTGTTCACTACCTTCTAAATTTACTTTATTCATGATTTAACTTCAACTAAACATTTCCTCGAGAGGTTTTGCTAACAATTCTGCTTCATTCAAAAAAAATAAAAAAGGATGAGGGTGGTTATAAAAACTCTGCATAATAAATGAATACTATTTATCCTCTATTCTAAGACACCACTGATTAAAATCTGCTTTTTTGGGAGGAGAACACCAGTGTATTAAGTATAATTACAAAATATAACTTAATTTGAGAAGCTTTATTGAATTAAAAATGTAGAAATTAAGTTATGTAAATAACCATTATATATCAGGCACTTAATAAATGTTAAATATCTGTAATCATTGTCTCTAATCATATTGATAATTGTGCAAGGAAGGTAATACTAACCTTGAGTTACAAGTTGCAAATTTATAGTTTATTCTAGAGATGAAGCAATTAATCAGCACCCTATATCTAGTAACAGAGCTGGTTCTGATTGTTCTGCTTCCAAAATCCATATTCTTCCCAGAGTACCAAGTGTACACATAAAAATGAAAGTAAATTGCACTCTCAAGCCAAAGAGAAAATAAAGCAGAAAAATAAGATGTAGCCAGGAGTGATAGTAGTGCACAAAATGCATGCAAGGACTTTCTATATGCTTGATAAATATGAACCATAAATTTGTCTATAAGTACTTTAGCAGCTAATACAAAAAGGGAAACAGAACCCATTACAAACATGAATCACTGGATCCACAGAGAAAAATAAACCAGCTGCTGATAAAAGCTCAATATTTTCTGGTACAATAGAAATTCCTACTGTGGACATTAAAAAAAAAAGTTCTATCTAAGTAGGTATTTTATTTTATACTATTGCTGGTACTAGTAGCAACAGCAGTAGCACTATTTTATAGTAGTATTTACTGTGGTCAATTGTAAATTTCACACAATATTGAATTTACTCAAGCATACAATCATCTTAATTTTAGTGTGATTTTCCCCTATACTTCCTTCCAATCTGAGTCATTGCAGTTTTTATATCTTTTGGATATGTGTATGCAAGTAGGGACCATACTTTGGGTATAATTTCTAAAGCTATAATTGGAAAATGTACTCAAAATGTTAGATTCATTGCCAGCATGTAATCAGTTATATCCTGTCCTTTTTGATTTAAAGATGCTGACATCATGTCATCAAAATCATTGTGTTATTCAAAATCTAAAAATATTCTCTTAAATACAGTATTTTTCTCTAAGGCAGCTTTCAGTAGAGCTAGTAATTTTATTTTAATTTTTTGAAAAATTTGAAATAATTTCTGTATTTATGGTCATATTACTGGCAAGAATATTCACAGTTTTCTGAAACTTAAGATATAAAAAGAATTGTCATAAGGTGGCAGTGTGTTTCAATGATAACCATCAGTATGGAAAGAAAGCTTGCTGCACCTAGTGGCTCCATAGCCAGTGTGGAGCTGTGCATAAAAATTCACTATACCTAATGCTCTCCGAGAAAAATTGAGTAGCTATTTCTTATACAATATGTGGAAACTGATCTAAAATATTATTTTTTTGATTTTTATTTGTGCTACATCAAAGAATATTAGGGAATAGATTTTTTAAGTATTTATTGCTACGTAAAGGATAAGTTTTCCTTCATTCTGTCTATACTTATGTACTGTGACAGAGCAGTGAAAATAAATGCCTCCTGTGATGATCATTGAGGTTGTAGTAATAAGTTATAAGAAAATTTACATGTGTTAAGGAATGTATTTTAGGTTATAGTCATTTTGAATGTTAAGTATAGTAATTGCAATTTTCATGTTGGTAGCATCAGATTCAGAAGTTTTGGGACATGGTTTAATAAACAGCATTAATTTGTGGAAAAGTGATAGAAAGAATTTAAGCTTTTTTTTTTAAGATTTATCTATTTATGCATACAAGATCTGGGGTACAGGCCAGAGTTGTGGGTGGTGAGAGGAGTCACCAGACAGAGTGGGGAGCAGAACAGGCAGACCTACTGAAACACACTGCCGAGAATAGCAGCAGGCAAGGCAGTGGGACCCCTCCCTGGCAGGGGGCTGTGGTCTGCCTGATAGTGCATTTCTCAACCCACTGTGCCACCAGGGAGGCCCAAGAATTTAGGCTTTTTAATGTAATGGATCTCTTATAATTTCTCATCTTCCCATTTATTAGTTTTGATACATTGAACCAGTAACTTTGCCTCTTAGATTTTTCTTCTTGTTTATAATTTGGAAGTAAATACTAATACTTATTAAATAAAGCTGTTGGTAGTTTAAATTGGTATGCTTACTAAACTTAGAGATATTTTAAAATTATTATAACTAAAGAAAATATTTGTATTTCCTGTTTAGTATTTTATGTTATGATTTTGAGAGAAAAATTTGGATTTGTCACGCTAACTTCTCACATTATATGATATATAGTCCTTAAACATGCAGCCAAGTTTTAACAAGAAGAAACCAAAAGCTTGTCTTGTTTATCAGACTTAATATATAACGTTTAAGAACATTTTGCTCCCTACCAATATTATAAGTTTGAAGAATGGTTTCTAGGATCTAGAGGACAATGGCCTCTGTTCTTAAATATCTTTCCATTTGGCTTGAAAAATATAACTGGCAAAGAATTGGAAGACCTGTGTTCTAGCTTCAGTTCTGCCAAGAGCTAGCTTTGCTATCTTGAATAAATGTGTGTAGTTCCATGCTTTCATTTTCAGATTTAACTCGAAAGTTTGTTAAGTCTTCTTCTGGCACCTCTGCCCTAAGAATATTTTGTACTGTGGACCTCCCTGGTGGCTCAGGGGTTAATCTCAGTGTTACCAAGCTATTACCAGTCCCTGCAGCACAAGTTAGCTGGGCCAGGGAGATAACCCACATAGCACAGCAGACCTCTCCTGCCTTTCCCGCTGCTCCCCTCAGCAGTGCATTTCAGTAGATCCGCCTGTTCTGCTACCCACGCTGTCTTTGGTGAATCCTCTCACCCCCTGCATCTCTGGCCTGTACCTCAGTTCTTGTATGCATAAATAAATAAATCATAAAAAAAATAAAGTTGGAGGATCAGAGTATGTTTTCAAGTTTGAGTGATTTAAGTCTATTAAGGATTGGAAGCTCTTTTCATGTATAACACTTACTATAAAACTGTTGACTTTTTGTCAGGTTATTATGTATTCTTTGCTACAAAATTCAGGCCAAACTTGGAAGACTGTTGTCTTTATAAATGTAAACACTACTGTTTTTAGTTTCGTGTCTGTGAGATGTAAGGATTTCTACAAGCTCCCATCCCCTTCTTTCTCCCCCACTTGCATCACTTAATTCTTTTATAACTTTTAGCAAAGTATCTTACAGCCCTCGACTTAGTTGTATCTTAGCTCTAAGGTATTTTACTTTGAAAATGTTTTGTAAAATGGGAAGGTCGGAGATGAAAAACAATTTTATTTTTCATCAGTGATCCTTAGCTTCTCTGTTTCTCCTCAGTTTGTGAATGAATGGGTGTATCTTTGACTTATCAGCATAACTTATTTCCAGAAAACTGACTGACTTCCTTTATATATAACCTGGAAAATCATTTTGCCAATGTCAGTAAATCCATTAGATACATTACTTTGCTTTAAATATGCTGCAGGCAACAGTTTTATATTTGTTACTGTGTAACATGGGTCACCATTTTTTTCCCCCATCACCCATAATAACTTCATTACTTCCTCCCCTAGTCTTTAGAAATAATTTCATTGCCATTTTTAAAACTTTGTAACAACCATTCTTGGCTCACCACTTCATTATAAAGCCAGTGCCCCATATTTTTAGGATTTCGTTATGATATAACACTATACTTTTAGGTGTAGTTTTCTACTAATTAGCTGTTGTCATATAAAAAAAAATCACTGATTTACATCAATGTACATTTCTTATTGCTCACCAAACTATGGGTCAGATGTATAATCTTAGAGGTCAGCACTGGGTTTGATTGAGTGAGGCCAGTTTTCTTCCCATGTCAGTACCTTCTCAATAGTAAGGCTATCCAACATCTCTCCTCCTCATGCCCAGGCACACCTGACAGATGTCTGCTGTTGAGTAGAGAGGGAATTTAGAATTCAGGGTCTGTATATGATACTGACTTCCACAGATGCTTGTCTTTCACTCCTAGTTCTGTATCCTCTGAGCTTGCTTCTGAATTGCTCACATGTTCCGCCTTAGTATAATGGCCAGTAAATGCAGTGGTTTTAAGGTAGTTTAAAAGCCTGTCTGAAGTTGTATCCTCTAAGTATGTATTAAAAACACACTTCAGGGGCCTCCCTGGTGGCGCAGTGGGTTAAGCAACGCACTATGAAGCAAACTGCAGTCACTGCAGCATGAGTTCAATCCCTGCTGCTGACCAGGGAGGGGACCCACGTGGTGAGGCAGACCTCTCCTGCTCTGCCCGTTGCTCCCCTCAGCAGTGTACTTCAGTTGACCTGCCTGTTCTGCTCCCTGCTCTCTGTGGTGAATTCTCTCACCCCCCACACCTCTGGCCTCTACCCCAGTGCTTGTATGCATAAATAAATCTTTAAAAAAAAGACACTTCAGAAAACATTTGTCTGATATAATTTAAATGCCAAAGCAATACAATATAAACTTCAAAAACATTAATTTCTCATAAACTCTGTAAAGAAACTCCTACAACAAGTTTTAGAGAATGACATAAACTTGAAACAAAAAGTAAGGAATCTCATAATTTAAGAGTTAATAGAACATAAGTCTTTGATTGAATGTAGAAAGCTCAACACTTCCTTTATACTTTTAAACTTTTTTTAAAAAAAGATTTATTTATTTACGCATACAAGCACCAGGGTAAAGGCCAGAGGTGTGGGGGAGGGTGAGAGGATTCACCACAGACAGATCAGGGAGCAGAACAGGCAGATCAACAGAAGTACACTGCCGAGGGGAGCAGTGGGCCAGGCAGGAGAGGTCTGCTGTGCCATGTGGGTCCCCTCCCTGGCCGGCAGCAGGGATCGAACTCATGCTGCAGTGGCTGCGGTTTGCTTCATAGTGTGTTGCTTAACCCACTGCGCCACCAGGGAGGCCCCTATACTTTTAAACTTTAGACGATAATCCTTTTAATGTTTTGGGACCGGGAATATAATTATATAATAAATATTTAAAGGTAATTAGCTTGGAAGTATTAGGTAGAGTGGAATGGAAGAAGCAGATGTGTCTAACACATGAAAAGTTTATTTCATATAGAAATTATTCACTGTATACTTGAGTCATAACATCTCATTGATTGATTCATTAATTCATTCAACAAATATTCGTTGATTATATAAACTGTTGGGCACTGTTCAAACACTTGAAGGTACAGTATGAATTAGAATTGCTTTCGAAGAATTTTCAGTCTACAAGAAAGAACTATGTCATTAATCTAGACAATATATCTTACACATAAAATAAGAGAAGCTATTCACAAGTCAGCATTATGGGCAAAAATAAAGTATTCTTAGGAAAAAAACAATATTATCCCTAGAGTTTTATGATTTTTTTAAAGTGTAAGTTAATTATGAATAGAAATAGCTTTACTTCATAGCAGTAAATAATAAGAACTTAAAATCTGACAGATAAATTTGTATTAAGTGATAAAGTTAATTTTTTTTTTTACTTACAACTGAAAGATAATTGCTAAAAGTATACACTATTGCATATGTAGTGTCATCTTTGTGTTAAGCCAAAAACTGATTTAGATTATTATAATCTGAATTGAGATCTTTTAAATGTTTTGGAATTGCATTAGAGTTCTGGATAACAAATTGGCACAATTCTTAAAAATTCTTTCTTAGGAAGGTTCAGTCATTTTGCCTTATAGGATATTTTAATTTTGTAGTGCAAGAGTATTAAATATGTAAGTGTAGTAAAATACCTGTAACTAGGAATTCTCTTTTATCTCTTCCTTGTTTTTCTCTTTTTTCTGTATTATTTCTTTTTTCACCATTACTTTCTACTTGTATTTGTTGCTTCTTTAGTTTCTTTTTTATTCTGTTCTTTTACCAATATTTCTCAACTTTTCCAGTGTCCTATTCTCCTTTTCCCTTTGTCTCATGCATTCCTATACTTCAAATGTTGTTTTAAGCAGTGTTCTTCTTATTTAATATAATGATATCTTACTTTATGTTCATTCTAAATTAATAAAATATGTAGTAGCTATTAGTACAAACAATTATGAACTCCAAACAAAGTAAAATCCTTTAGGATATTTTCACTACAATAAATGCATCCTAATTATGTTGGCATGAGACTTTCAGAGAGGAGTGTCATAATAGATATTTAGATGAATATTGAGAATCTTAATGTCATATTTGGATTTTTTAACCCTCATTCAATTTCCTGGCATAAATCACAGTAACCAAATTAATAAATTATAATAACTTAAAATACAAATTACTTTTTTATATGATGCATTCTGCGGCTATGCAAATACCTTTTAATTAATAGGTAAGATTATACAAGTCAGATCAATAAATTTGAGCTCCTTCTATGTGTGAGAAAGTAGACTAGGGAGAAAAACTACATTATGTATATGATAGTTAAGATCTTCTTTCTTCATTAAATTGTTCAGAGAGGAATAGAAGCAGTGGAAAGTAAGATTAGATATGCTTTTGTGAGGAAGAAGAATGGTGAAGGAAATGATAAAAGAACAAAAGAGGAAGAGAAATGTAAAGATAATTTAAGAAGTCTTTATTTTGTAGTTTGAAAAATATTGGTTGTGTGCAGGGGCAGTGAGTGGAAGATAAGTTAGCCTGTATCTCATTAATTTTGCCATTTAACATTTATTAAGCCTCTTCTTTTAGCTGGGCACTGTGCTAGAGTGTTGAGAGAGAAATAAAGCTTTGTACTACTCTGAACAGATTTTACTGATTTGTATGAGAGATAGTTGTGTAAATAAATTAGTTTAACCATATATAGAAACTGAGAAAAAGAAAAGCACAAACAAAAAGCAAGGAATCTCATCAGTGAGGAATATTAGAAAATGGCTTTCTTTGCTAGGTGTTAATGGAGATGAGGAAATAACATTTATTGAACACTTATTATATCACTGTATTTGTATTTAGTCTCCTATGGCATGAAAGGTGGCAATACAGTATACAAACTTTGTCTTACAAAGTAGTTATTTAAAAAAAAATCAATGTATAGTATGTTCCACACAACAATAAATAAAATATAGGTTTCAACTGGTCTTCTAGGAGAAGTATGGTAGTAATATTTATCATAAATGCTATTTTCTGCTTTTATGTATTTTTTCCCAAAAATTTTATATATTTTTAAAATCAGTCTTCCTTTTTGTATAATGTGTGCTTTCTCCTCTCAGGTGTAGTCACCATAAAATTCCCACCACCAATTTCTTAGGCACTGTCACCACAGTCTCTTGTGCTCTTTCCTCCCCCATTTTGTCTTCTCTTCTTCCTTGTTCCCTGCAGAATATCTCTGATTTATAGTTGCCTGTTAATTTATTTTTAATGAGTATCAGGTCTGAATTCTCACTTCAAGACATTTTCTGACACTCAGGGATAGTCTATGTCTGATTTTATTGATTTATTTAAAGATTTATTTATCATTCAAGAGCTGGGGTACAGTCTAGGGGTACGGGGGATGAGAAGATTCACAAGAGACAGAGTGGGAGAAGAACAGGCAAACTGACTGAAATACACTACTGAGGGGAGCAGCAGGTGAGGCAGAAGAAGGCCTGATGTGCCATGTGGGTCCCCTCCCTGGCCAGGGATCAAACTCGTGCTCCTGTGCTAGGGATGCTTCACAGTGCAGCGTTCAACCAGTTGTGCCACCAGTAAGGCCCTAATTTTGTTTTTTCTTTATTATTATTTCCTGATCCCTTACTTGGTTCCTCTGCATTCCTCCTATAAATGAAACCATCCAATATTTTTCTTTTTCTTTCTGGCTTAGTGCACTGAGCATAATCCCTTCCAGCTCCATCCAGTTTGTTGCAAATGACATGAGTTTATATTTCTTGATTGTTGAGTAACATTCCATTGTGTATATATACCTCATCTTGATCCAGTCATCTATTTTTGGGAATTTGGGTTGTTTCCATAGCTTGCCTATTGTAGATAGTGCTGCAGTAAACATGGGGGATGCAGATATTCTTTTGAATTAATGTTTTTGTGTCTTTTGCATAGATTACTAGGAGTAGAAATGCTTTGTCATATGGAAGCTCCATTTTAAGTTGTTTTGAGGAACATCCATACAACTTGCCATAGTAGTTGGATGAGTTTGCATTACCATCAGCAGTGTAGGAGAGTTCCTTTTTCTCCAATCCTTGCTAACATTTGTTGTTCCCTGTTTTTAACATGTGTGCCATTCTCATTGGTGTAAGGAGGTATCTCATTGTGGTTTTGATTTACATTTCCTTGATTACAGATGATGTGTATTTTTTCATATACCTGTTGACCATTTGCATTTCCTTTTTGGAGAAGTGTTTTTTTAGTCCTACTACCTATTTTTTGACTGGATTTTTTACTTTGTTTTTGTTGAGTTATGTCAGCTCTTTGTAGAGCTTTGTGATCAATCTCTTATCAATTACACTGAGTGCAAAAATTTTCTTCCAATTTGTAGGTCATCTCCTTGTTTTGGTTAATGTTTTTTGCTCTTTTTAGTTTGATATAATCCCAGCTATTCATTTTTTCCTTCACTTTCTTTGCTTTGGGGGATGTATCTTTAAAGATATAACTGAGATACATGTCATGTAGTGTTTGCCCTATATTTTCTACTATATATTTTATGGTTTCAGGTCTTATGTCCAATTCTTTTATCCATTTTGAGTTGGTTTTTGTGCATGGTGTGAGGTAGTAGCTTCATTCTTTTGCATGTAGCTGTCCAATTTTCTATGCACCATTAATTGAACAAACTGTCCCTGTTCTATTGCATGTTATTTGTTCCTTTGTCAAAGATTACTTATCCATAAGTATTTAGGTTTCTTTCTGGGTTTTCTTCTCAATTCCATTGATCTGTGTGTCTGTTTTTGTTCCAGTACCATACAGTTTTAATTATTATGGCTTTGTAGTATAGTTTGAAGTCTGGGCATGTGTTACCTCCATTCTCCTTTTTCATCAGGAGAGCTTTGGCTATTTTAGTTTTTTTTTTTTTTTGTGGTTCCATGTAAATTTATCAATATTTATACTATGTCTTTGAATAATATCTTTGAACTTTTTATTGGAATACTGATGAATCTGTAAATTGTTCTTGGTAGGGTGGCCATTTTGATAATGTTAATTCTTCCAACCTATGAACATGAGTTGTCTTTCCATTTCTTTGTGTCTTCTATTTGTTTTAATAATGTTTTATGATTTTTCTTTGTATAGGTCTTGCCTCTTTTGTTTGGTTTAGTTCCAAGATTTTGATTTTTTTTGTTTCAAATATAAAGGGAATGTTTTTCTTGATTTATTCTTCAGATTGATAGTTTGTATACAGGGAGGTTACTGATTTTTGAGTGTTCATTTTCTATTCTGCTACTTTACTAAACTGGTTGATTATTTTGATTACTTTTCTGTGGAGTGTTTAGGGTTCTATGTACATTATCATACCATCTGAAAATAGTGATAATTTTATTTCTTCTTTCCATATTTGAATTCGCTGGATGTCTTTTTCTTGTCTTATTGCTCTGGCTAGGACTTCCAGTACTATATAGAAAAGCAATGGTGAAAGGAGATATCCTTGTCTTGTTCCAGATTTTCAAGGAAATGCTTTCAGCTTTTCACCACTGAGAATGATATTGACTATGGGTTTGTCATATATAGTTTTTATTATGTTAGGCTTTGTCCTTTCTATCCGAGGAATTTTGAGGTCCTCATCTAGATGGTTGTTGAATTTTGTCAGATGCTTTCTCTACATCTATTGATATGATCTTATGCTTTTTCTTTTTCTTTTTGTTGATGTATTGGATAACATTAATTGATTTTCAGATGTTGGGCCTACTTTTGCCCATGGATTAACTCCCATTTTGTCATGGTGATTTATCTTTTTGATGCATTGTTGGATATTATTGGCTACGATTTTACTGAAGATTCTTACATCAGTGTTCATTTGACATATTGACCTATAGTTTCTGTCTGTGTGCGTGTGTGTTGTTTTTGTTCAATTTTGGTGGTATTATTGCGGTATTGGCTTTGTAAAATGGATTTGGTTGAAGAAATCTTCTTTCTCAATTTTTTTGAAAGAATTTGTGTAGGATAGACATGAGTTTGTTTCTGAACATTTGGTAGAATTCATTTGTGAAGCCATATGGTCTTGGACTTTTGTTTTTGGGCTGATTTTGATTACTGTTTCAATTTCACTGCTTGTAATTGGTCTGTTTAGGTGTTCTATTTCTTCTTTATCTAGCTTTGGATGATTGTATAGTTCTAGGAATTTGTCCATCTCTTTTAGATTGTTAAACTTGTTGGCATATAACTGTTAATAGTAACCTCTAATTATCCTTTTGATTTCTGCTGTGTCTGTTGTAATTTATCCTCTTGTTTATGATCCTATTTATTTGTGCTTTCTCCCACTTTTAATTTGTAAGACTGGCTTGAGGTTTTTCTCTTTTTCTTTCTTTTTTTTTTTTTTTGAGGAACCAATTTTTGGTTTCACTGATCTTTTGTTTTTTTTTTAACTTCTATTTCATTTATTTTGGCTTTGGTTTTTATTATTTCCTTCTACTGGCTTTTTTTTTTTTTTTTACCTTTTTCAGTTCTTTAAGAAAGTCTTTCCTCTGAGTTCTTTCTTGTTTCTGTATTGCTATATACTTTCCTCTTATAACTGCTTTTGCTCTGTCCTATCTGTTCTGGAGAGGTATGTCCTCATTGTCATTCATCTCAAGGTATTTTTGATTTTTTCTTTTATTTCCTCATTGATCCAGTGGTCTTCCATTAATACCAATAGTGTAGGTTTCTATTTCCAAGGGGTGGGGGTGTTCCTTGATTTCTTTTCATGGTTTATTTCTAGTTTTATGCCTTTATGGCCAAAGAAGATAATTGGCATGATTTTGATCTTAATGTATCTGTTGATGTTTGTCTTTTGTCTCAGTATGTGATTGATCCAGGAGAATGATCCATGTACATTTGAGAAAAATGCATACTAGATTTTTTTGGGTGCCCTGTCCTATAGATGTTTGTTAAGCCCATGAGGTCTAGGTCCTTATTTAGACCTACACTGTCTTTGCTTATTTTTTGTCTCATTGATCTATCCCTTGGTGATAGTGGTGTGTTGAAGTCTCTTACCACATATGTATTTTCTCTAATGTGTGTTTTCAGAGATGATAATAATTGTCTGCTACATTTTGGTGCTTCTTCATTTGTTGAATATATGTTGATGAGAGTTATGTCTTCTTGATGATGTATTGTCTCCTTATTCATAATGTAGTGACTGTCTAAGTCTCTTTTTAACTTTTGTAGTTTGAAATATATTTTATCCAATATAAGTATAGCTCCTCCTCCCTTCTTTTTTTCGTCCATTTGCTTGTAGGATTGTTTTCCAACCTTTTACTTTCAATCTATGTTTATCTTTTGTAGTTAAATATGTTTCCTGTAGACAGCAAACGTTTGGTTTCTGATTTTTAATCCAACCTGCTACTCTGTGTCTTTTTATTGGTAAGTTTAGTACAATTACATTTATTGTTATTATTGAAACATTGGCATGTGCATTTGCCATTTTGTTTGCCTTTTTGTGATTTTATTTCTTACCTTATTGTGTTTTTCCTACTCATTCCTCTTTTTTTTTTGGCTTTAGGGCTTCTTGTAATATCTTTTGGAGTGGGGGTTTAGTAGTAATGAATTTCTGAAGTTTCTGCTTGTCTGAGAAGATTTTTATTTTCCCTTCATAGAAGAAGGAGAGTTGGGCTCCCTTGTCCCTTCCTGACCTGGTTCCACTGGCCTGGGAGTCCCACTTTATTTCTGTTCCTTTCCTTCTCAATAAACTTTTTCTTTTTCTAAATAAAAAAAAAGAAGAAGGAGAGCTTTGTGGGGTAGAGTATTCTTGGTTGGTATTTGTTGACTTGGAGTTTGTTAAATATGTCACTCCATTCTCTTCTTGCCTGTAGTGTTTCTTCAGAGAAGTCTGATGTCAGCATGATTGATTTTCTTTTATAGGTTGTCTGTTTCTTCACAGTTGTTAGTTTCATTGTTTTTCCCTTATCTTTGACCCTTGGAAACTTTGCTATTATGTGTCTTGCTGTAATTTTCATTTCATTGTGGTATTTGGTGTTCTTCTAGCTTCCTGTATGTCTATTTTCATTTCCTTCTTCATGTTTGGGCAGTTCTCTTTAATTATCTCCTTAAATAGTTGCTCAGATCCTTTGTCTATCTCGTCACCTTTTGGAATTCCTATGACTCATATTTCTTTTCCTCATAGTGTGAGATGGTTCTCGAAGTGTTTCATTCTTTTTCCTTTGTACTTTTCTTTCCTTTTCTTTTTTGGCTATTTGTATGTCTGTATCTTTGAGAGTATAATTCATTCTTCCATTTATGTTTTCATGATTTTTCCAAGAATTCTTGCACTCCTCCAGTAATCTCTGGATATCCTCTACTTCCATCACTTTCTTCTTTAGGAATTCCTTCTTGTTCCTAAGTTCATTGATTATATTCTTATCTCTTTCTGTGTTTTCTCTTAAGTCTTTAATTGTTTTCACTACTCTTAATCTGGGTTGCAAATATTTTGCCATCTTAATTGCTGTGGGTTAGATTTCCTTCAAGTTTTGCACACTGGTTATAAAATAAAGAATCATACACTGCTAAAAAAATGTTAGGGAAAGTCTCACTATTATGTTTAAACTACATTCCACTTACTGAAAGATATATTTCTCTTGTGTAAATTAAATATTCAAAATGGAATACTACTCAGCAATCAAAATATAAACTTATGCCATTTGCAGCAACATGGATGGGGTTGGAAGGGCTTATATTAACTGAATTAAGCCAGAAGGAGAAAGATAAATACAGGTGAAAACACATGTGTAATATAGTAAAACCAAACAAAAGGTCAGGAAAAAAAAACTCACTTTTAATTCAACCCTTGAAAACTGACCAGATCTTGACCTTTTAAAGGGAAAAGGGGGAGAAAGAAGGATGAAAATAGGGAGGTGGGGGAAAACCCAATGGAGGATTATGAGTACTTCAGTGGTAGAAGTACTATGGTGATTACTCTGCAGGGGGAGATCCTGAAATGTGAAAATACTAGCAAGGTATTAAATAAAAATAAATTTTGAAAATCACAGAGAAGACAGATAAAAGGACTGGAGTTACCAACTTTAAAGGTAAGTTAACTTTAGCTACTGTACTGTGTCATTCATTAGTTTATCAATAAATAAATAAACCATTGCATTATTTATATGAATAAAATATCCAAAGTTTAAAATTTATTCTTTTTTGACTTTCCCAAAACTAAAAGCAAAATGTGTTTCTTATTTTCATTATCATCTCATAACATTGGAGAGACAATTGATGGGGGATGTCATTTCTGATCCTTTTGTCTTAGAAGTGAGTTTAGAAACCACCTATCATGTACCCATTCCTTTGAGATAAGAAAATGGAGGACTTACCAGGTTAAATGACTACTTAAGGGTTAAATAACTGGTTGATAACAAAAAATAGAAGCCAGAAGGCACTCTTTGTCAAGTATTCTTTCAATTCAGAGAACAATTATGATTAGATTCTCAAATTTGTCTTCCCCTGGGAGTTTATTTTTAGGTATCTTTGCCTCATGACTGAGTCACTTTGTGATGGGAGATATCTATAAATGAGATAATCAATCAGGGGCAGGTGTTCCTTTTTCTCAGGCAGTGTGTATTATGGGAATTCAGTAGAGCAGACAAAAGAAATGGTTAGTGCCAGGCTGCAGTTTTGGGTATTCATCGGTAAGGCTATGTGGAAAATGATGATCACTTTTTTTCTAAAGAGATTATACAACTTACATCCCCTTGGAACTCACAGTGAAACTTTGTAAATATTATAAATATTTCCCCTGGAAGCAGATATATGTAAGATACCCGTTTTTCAAGTTAGCGCATCATAAATACTTTATATACTGTATTTAATACTGAATTATAGCACTCTAAATTACTTTTAAATATATGAAAAGGGGAAAGTCTTAGCAAGGCAAAACTATTCCTGTTTGTACTAATGGAAAGTAAATTACCTTGTAAAATTTTTTATTTTCCCAATATAGGAATAAAACAAAACCTTAAAAACCAAGCAAGTCCATAGCCCTCTTTAATTATTATTATTAATTTATTTATTCAAGGAACATTTGTAGAACACCTGATATAGCTGACTGCTGGAATTACCAAACTAAATCAGCAGTCTCCCTGCCTTCATCTGCTATGCCCCTCCTCACTTATGTTCCAGGAACCAGGGACTCCAGTCACAACCCTTACCTGCTAACCCCTTTGCATTTGTTTATCTGTATCTTTATGTCCACTTTTCCTGTCTTGTTCTAGGTAACTCTTGCTCATTCTTGAGGCCTGAAGAAGATATCCCTGACCTTCTGATTTCATTGCTCTAGACTATTATAATTTATCTCAGCCTACCAAATTCAGTGTTTGTTTAACCTTATACTACAGAAAGGAATTATCTGTCTGTCTTACTAATTATAGTTTACCCAGATTCCAACTAGTATTTATTGAATGAATGAATGAATGTCCTCCTGGAATTTATTAGTTACAAGGAGATATAGTTAGTTTCTTCAAACTAGTATTTTACAAAAATAATTAGAGGATAATGTGGAAAATGTGGCGATACAAAAAAATAAATGATAATTTTTAGATGGCAGAGGAGGAAGGTGAGACAGACTTCTCAGTGTACCTATGTTGTAGAATGAAGGATGCTGAAGTATTTATCAGATAAGTGGTATGACTGAGAAGTCATGCATTTTATATTGAGGTGAAAGCAAGAGCAAAGTCAGGAAAATGGCAATAATATTGCATGTTTAACTAAAAATACTGCTTTTGTATTAGCATTAACAAAATCAAATACTGAACCGTCGTCTTATATATAGAACTTTAACAGTACCTCTTCAATAAAAAAGGATTTATGCACCTCTGTGCTGGGAGAACAGACTAATATCTTCCTAGCTTTCAAAGCAGTTTCCTCTCAGTGGGATTGTTCTGAAAAGTTCACCTTAAAAAAATATTAAGAAGGGAGCAGGTGGGACATTTCACAGCTTGAATGGAAAGGTAGTACATACAAAAGTTTATTCTTTGAAATTATTTTTGAAAAAAGTTCCTCATTCCATTTAATTGAAGTAGAAATATTAATTGTCCTATGAAATACATTTATATACTTGAAGAATATACATTTTAGATGTGGTAACTAGAAGAAGCAAAAATTATACCTCCTTTGGAGACCTTCCTTTGACAAATAGGGAAATTCATTTGTCTGTCTTCTTACTCCAAATACCCCAGGCTCCAGTACCTCTTTCACTTGTGATAGCTAAAATTGTCTACACTACCAACTCAAACACAGCATTGGTGATAAGGCATTCCCATCAAAACTATGAATAATGAACTTAAAAAAATGAACTCATATGGCGAAACCAAAGAACCATTTCCAAGTTCAACCAAGTGTGACTTATCTTGCTAATGGGCTATCCATGGAGACCAGGTTGTGTTTGTCTTTGTGATGTAGTAGCTGCTTTCATCATAAACCTTTTGGATATCCATTGTTCTTATGTCTTAGAAATTTTATCCTTATGGTGGTATGATATCTCAGTATTGCACATTTTATTTTTATTTAAAATGTACCACTTCATTTATGTATTCCACAAAGTCCTTGAATTGGTTTGGAAAAGTAAAATATTTTAAATATACTTTCTAGTTATCATTTATTGAGTAGCTACTATAAGCATGATACTGTTATTGGTGCCCCTTGTGATTATTTCATCTTCTGAGTAACCTCTGCAATAATCCTTATTTTACAGTCTCACCATTACACTGTGCTTCCTGTGAATATTGAAAAACAATGCTCACTTACTCCATTATATTCTCCATTGATCCTGATAATAATACAACCGATTACAACGATTTGCATTATTGAGCACTTATTGTATGCCAGGCACTGTTGTAAATGTTTTACATGTATTAATTTATTTCATCTTTGCTCTAATGGTATGATGTCTAGCCTATAATTACCAACTTAGACAAGGAAACTGGGGCACAAATAATTTAAATAGCCTTTCCCAGATCACAAAGCTAATAGTTGATAGAGCTGAATTTAAAACTAGGAGCTATCAAACTATATAGTTTCTGGAAATATTGTGTTGTCATGGATACATAATAATGTCTGGTATATAGATGAAGGGAGAAAGATCAATGGAAAGAAGAGAAGATCTGCTAAGTGAATCTAAAAGTAGTTGGGCAGAAAGTTCTGGGCCACTTTAAGGAGGTAGTGACAAATAATTTTAATTTATCACATTATGTTTCTCCAAGCCTTATATTACTTCATATGTTCACAGAACATACCTATATAAATACATAACAGCACACACAACACTCACATACATGTTGTACCTGGAAGAAACCCACTCATGTGTCGCAGCTTTATATAGAAGAAGAAAGAGTCCACAATGGGGGTGCTCCTGTTCTATGGGCAGATATATACATTGCTTCTCTCATTTCCCCATTATGGTACCCTAACATCATTGTAGGTTGTGTGTATTTGTCTGATTTTTCCACTGTTTGTTTCTTAAATGTAGAACTCATGACTTACTCATCTTGTAATCTCTAACACCTAGTAAAATCCTCACTAAATAGTAAGTGTTCTATAAATATGTGCTGCTAAGACAGTGAAGAAAGGATAGAAGGAATGAATGAGGGAGTTGATATGTTAAGATTTCACAGGCACAAACACATTGAAGTTCTATTACCTGCTCAAATTCTTCATTCAACTTTCTTAAATGGTGCATGTGACATACTTGTGACAGCATTGTCAGTGCTATAATGTTTTTCATTAAGAGCAAGGTTGGTGGAATTCTCCATTTTCACAAAAATTACATTTAATTTTTCCTTAGATTTTTAAATTTTCCTGTTTTTAGAGTTTAAATCATATTAAACTGTAATTTTTTTGTAAGCTAATTTTGATTACTATGTCCCAGGTATTTCTGAACATTGTGTCCTTTGGCTTCTAGGCTAATTTTTTTTTTTTAAAAACCTTCTGATAATAATCAGAATATCATCATATTAGTTCATATTTTAAGCAGTGTCATTGCCTGAAACCTTGGTCCACCTTAAGAAAGGGATTAAATTACGAAGATTGAAGATTTAAATTCTTATCTTTTTCTCCAGTATTCATTAATTTCCTGAAATTTCTACATATTCTCACCTATAATATCAGCACTGACTCATAAGGTTTAAACTCCTCAGGACTGAAATACTGTCTAAGTCACTTCATACAAAACCTGGTGGGAAGTAAATAGCTGCCGGCACAACTTTAATGGAGACATTTTGGTCTTTACTCTTTTTTTTGTCATATGATAGATGGTTCAGATTTGTATAGTGACAATTGTTTTAGACTGGATTATGATTATAAATGTTGAATAATCATTTTTAATCTACTATGACGTATTTGTGATAGTTCTGCAGATTGTTTCTAATTGCTGTCATTTTGTCTTCTATTTACACAGGAAAGATTGATCTTATAGGTAATTTACATACAAGAATTTGCTTTGTAAAGAACAGCGTGATATACAATTATTATATTGCTGGGCACCTTGTAAAGTAAATGAGAAGTTTTGTTAGATTGCTTTTTAAACCAGCAATCTATAATAATGACTGGAACATGAACAGTTTTAATATAGGACATCAAAAAAACATTCTCAAGTTGTCAGGGGCTAGTGGTTATCATGAAAATCACTGCAAAAATAAAATGATAATATCACAAACTAGGCTTTGGAGCAAGTTAGACCTGGACATATGTCTGGAATCTGGCTTTCACAAACTGGTAAGCCCTGACATCACAACTGCCATTATATTTTATTTGCTGAGGAATCATTAGTTTGCAGTACTGTACATGATACATGGGACAAGGTTCACACCTTCTCAGCATAATGTTTCAAAAACATACCAATCACCAAAATATCTGTAGTCTTTTATCACTGACCATAAGCCTTCTCGTCCCTATGATCCCACTCCTAGCCTCTTGCCCTCTAGTTATCATATTTTTGTTATCATATTTCCAGAGTTTGTTTTGGTTTAGTTTTGTCTGTACTTAATTTTATTTGTATTCCACATTTGTTGTTTCTTTTTTTATCTTATTTCACTTAGCATAATCCCCTTCAGTTCCATTCATGTCCTAAATAGCAAGAGTTCGTTATTTATTATTATTATTATAGCTGAGTAGTATTCTATTAAGTGAATATACACCACACTTTTCTAATTCATTCATCTGTCTTGGGTGCTTAAGTTTTTTCCATAAACTGGCTTCTATAAGTAGTGCTACAATGAACATAGGAGTTCATGTATCTCTTCAATTAGTGTGTTTGCATTATTTAGCTAGATACATAGGAGTGGAATTTCCTATGGTGGATCTATTTTTAATACTTTAAGGAACTTCCATACTGTTTTCCAGAATGGCTGATCAATCTACATTTCCACAAATGGGGTACAAGCATTTCTTTTTATCTACACCCTTGCTAATACTTTTTGCTTTTGCTTGTCTTGATGTAGACCATCCTCATGGGAATGAGGTGGTATCTCACTGTGGTTTTATATCCATTTCTCTGATGATAAGAGCAAAGAGTATTTTAGAATAAAGTAGAAATGGCAGAGAAAACTGGTAATCACTGATCCTAAGGTTTTTAATACCTTTTTTATGATCACCAGGATCACAGAAATAGGCAATACATTTTTTCATATCTAAATAAGGGAAGGAGATTTTGTCAGTATCTTTATCTTTAAAATAAGAATAAGGTCATTACTATATCAAGTTTTTATACAGATATAGTAAGTTAATAGTTATATTTATTCCATTAAATGATTGGGAAGATAAAATGAGTAGTTATGTGTAAAACACAGAGATTAGTGTAAACATATAGTAACCACACATGATTATTTGTTAAACATATTGAAGAATATACAGATATTTTTCATTACATGTATATATAGCTTATTAACATAATCTTAAAGAACAATTATTAAAAATAATTTTTTTAAATATTTAAAGCACTGCCTGATATAGTCTCAAGATTCTGACTGACTTTTTCTTTCAATTTTAAATTAATCTATCTCAAAGGCCAAAGGAAGTCAACCATTTTCTCACTGCAGGTAGAAATAGAAGAGAGGCCAGAACTGTGAATCAGCAATAACACACCAATGCTGTAATTGCTTGGTAATGGAAACCGTAGGGTGTTCTGGGTAAAGAGAGTGGGAAGAACCAAGGAGCTCCAGAGTTAAAAGTGACTTTTCATGCATGGGAGAACATGTTGCAAGGAACAGAAGTTGAAAATGACCTGGCTTGCTCTTACAAGCAGACTTCTAGCCCGGTGACAAGAATTACAACGTAAGGCATAGTTTTGGTGAAGTCCAGAGCCAAAGCTCAAAGAGCATTGTGTGCCAACATTCTTTCCTTAAGCAGGAGAATGTGATGACCATATACATATATTTGTTTTTAAGATTTTATTTATTTATGCATACAAGCACTGTGGTGCAGTCCAGAGGCACAGGGGTGAGAGTATTCACCAGAGACAGTGGGGAGCAGAAAAGGTAGATAGACTGAAATAAACTGCTGAGGGAGCAGCGGGCAAGGCAGGAGAGGTCTGCTGCGCCATTGGGCCCCCTCTCTGGCCAGGGACCTAACTATTGCTGCAGTGACTGGGAAAACCCCACAGTGCAGCGCTCGACCCTTTGTACCACCAAGCAGGTCCCAGATATGTTTTTAAAAATATTAGCAGGATTGTGTTAGACACTTAAAAAAAAAAGATGCTGAACCCACTTTTCTTTTATCTGGGGTGATCAATAGAGATATAGTTAAATTAAAGACATGAATCATTAAATTTAATATAAATGAATAAGGAGAGCTTAATGTTTACTTTTAAGAAGGGGAGTGCATCATTTTTATGGAGTAAAACTTTTAGATTAACTTGTATAAAGTCTACAAATGAAACTCAATAGGTGCATCAGTAAGAAAATCCACATCTGTCTATTGCTCTCCAAGTATGTTCTTTCATTAAAAATTACTCTTTTTCTGCACACTCAAAAGTTGATTAGGAATTAATTTCCATCTCATTAAGTTGGGGAAAAAGTGATTCCTCCTGACTGTTTTTAGAAGAGTAATTATACTGACTCTTTTTTTTTGAAAATAGGACATTATGTGGACTTCTTCTTAATTGAATTAATAATATGTATGTTGTTCTCTGAACAAAAGTTTTCCTGTGTCTCAACAATTTTTCCTCTTAATTAAATCATGATGGTCTATAACATTTGAAAATTGATATATATATTTATGTATGTACATATAACTATATATACATATATACACACATTTTAAAATATTCTTTCAGCCCCCAAAATAATCACTTGCATAGAGAAGATCTTGAAAGTGAGACAAAAATCACTTTTAACCTGAAATACAGTGTATTTTAACTCAGTGTCTTCCAAGTAATTTTTTCAGTAAACCTTCTGCTTATCAGCAAAAAACATAGAACAAAGTGACATTTTAATAAATAATTTTTAAGTTGAATTATTCCACTGTGGTATATTATCTAAATGGTAAACTTTTGAATAAATTTGTTTCAAGTTCCATTATTGGCAATGTGATCTTATAATCTTAAGGCTAAATACTTTCTTTCACTGTTGTCTTTGACTTAATTAATGAGTCCCTTGGTCACTTGTGCTGTCAGTCAGTTACCTCTTTGGCCAGACCTAACCCTTTTTATGTTAGCCTTGTGAATCACTAACTTCATAAAACCATCATCAAAACCCTTAACTGGACCCTTTCTTAAGCTTTTGGTATCTAAGTGGAGATTAAAAATAGAATTGGAAGCATCACAGGTTTTCTTTTGGCTTGTCGATTCATAGGACCAATGTAAGAAGAAATAAAATTTGCCCAGGATGTAATGATTTTAGTTGTCAGTCAACATCTACCTTTATTTTTCAAATTATGTGTTATTCTTGGCAGTTGAAAAAATATCAAACAATATACCATTTATTGCATATGGTAAATCAAGTACAACACTATTATATACTGTGCTAAATCTGAATTTATATACTCAGAGTAGGCTTATATATTTAGGCGTATTTTACATCATCAACATGCCCTATAAATCTAGGAACCATAATAAATAACCTACTTTTTTCGGTTGGACTTTATTTAGGCTAGGTTTGGCTGTTTGAATTTGTTTCTCTTTTACATCTTTATTAGTAATCAGATGAAAATCCATTTACCAACATTACTGTCATTTCTGAAATTAACTGCAAATGTAATAAAACATGTAGTCTTTTAAGTTTTTATATTTGCAGAAAAGTAACTTTTGGAATGTCCATGACTAATATGTATACTTTTTTTGTTATTCTTCCTAATGGGGTTTCATTGATATTGAAATAAATATACAACAGGCATTTCAAATTTTGAATCAATAACTTGCATGGTTTATGGATATACACAAAAAATAATGTCTTTTTTTCTCTGAAGTCTGGAAGGATTCTCTAGATAAATCAGAGTTTTGACACTACTGGGGAAATGGTCCAGGTGAAATAAGATTATCGAGTAGTGGGAAAGCTGTAATATAAACTGTCAGTACTGTCACCTGGACCCTCTAAGGTCTGTAAAAGATCAAAAGTATATTGAGTATCATGTAACAGCTGTCTAGAAAGTGAGGGGGACCACAAAAGTGGTTAGCAACTATATCTGGGTTTGAAAAAAATATTATATATGGTTTGTTGTAATTAAATTGAAAATAATAGGTTGGACTCTAAAGTTTACTGTGTAAATTGGGCTTTGGAAAATAACACTTGCTAACTAACTATGTAATTGCCCTTTTTGTGGATAGATGTGTTCATAAATAAATACATATATTATATATGTATAATTCATATTTAACTGGCATATAAAATATAGCTGTTTCTTTAATTCTAGAGTTACTTAAGGAAAGATCATATTGGTATATAACAAGTATAAATTGTCCAGGGAAAGTGATACTCCACCCTGGAGGTTAAGAAATACTTTGTTACCATGCCATCAAACATTGGAGCTGAAAATGGAAAGGGAGAAATATACCTAAGATGGGCATTGAACATAGGGAAGTGTTAAGAGAGATAATATCTGGAGCAGTAAGGATGCCTCTTTTATTATGTGGATTTTCATACTTTGAATTTCAACCTTCACATATTCATCATTAAGATCACTTTTAGTTGGATAATAGCTGTTTTCAGAAGTACAAAATTCATAGTAGATTGTCTAGTCTTGCATTTAACTAATTTTCTGTCCTACAATTAGCATGGAGAAACAACTAGAAGCTTCAAGGAAAATGGTTTTATGTATAAATAATATCTGATTACTGATGAGATTGACATGTCATGTTTTATTGACCTGATACTTAAAGAAGTACAGTGACTAACTGAAAAATTTTCTGTAAACACTTGTGAGCAATTAATATCTGTGTGCCAACTCTGAGTTTAGATATTGAGAACCCAAGATGAATAGCCTTTGCCCTGGACAAACCATAATCTATTTTTTTCCCCAGTGGCTATATTAGGAAGTCGAGTTTCTTTTCTCTTCATTCCATCCATCCATCAATCCATCCATCCATCCATCCATCCATCCATCCATCCATCCATCCATCCATCCATCCATCCATCCCACATTGTTGGGCAGCTAAAAAGTAAAGGATGCAGTGATATGCTGTATACATTACAGAGAACTACATTTGTATTTGGAACTTGCTCTCCTTATTAAGAGTCAGTATACTCATCTCTCTGTGGTCAGATCCTACTTGTTCTGTGTTCATCATAAGTAGCTCTGATTTTCCTGATAGGGAAATAGCTTTTCCCTCTTCTTTTTTTTTTTTTAAAGATTTATTTATTTATGCATACAAGCACTGGGGTACAGGCCAGAGGTGTGGGGGGGTGAGAGGATTCACCACAGAGAGC